>APFE030872193.1:101815-136175 GCA_000404065.3 Pinus taeda
TCCTTGGCAAAGAACCCTGCTTATCATTCAAAGACAAAGCACATTGATGTTCAGTATCACTTTGTGAGGGATATGAGAGAAGACAAAAAGGAGTTGCTGGTAAAGGTGGACACTTTGAAGAATACTACAGATGCATTGACAAAATCTGTGAGCTCTGAGAAGTTCTCTTGGTGTAGAGAAACAATGGGCGTTTCAGGGCTGGAAAAATGAATAAGCTCTCCTGTGGAAAGAAAAAAACAAGTGGGAGATTGTTGGGTTGTGTTATATTATTTCCACGACTAACCTACATAGTGAACTAGGGGGTTAGAGGGGGGCGGGTATCCCCCCTCTACGGGGTCTGGGGCAGTGCCCCAAGAAACTTTTTTTTGGACGCTATATTAGGTTGGGCGAACCTACCTATGGTTTTCGGTCCATGGTATTGGATGCTTCGACATTTATAAATATGTATTGTAACATTGAAAGGAATATAATGAAAAATCAAGCTAGTAGTCTTGGTTTTGGGATCCAGGGGAAAATATCTGTGCATATGTGTTTAATGTGTTATGCTCTTGCATTGTTTATTTTCTTTATTTTAGAATTCGTATGCAGGTAATTTTTGTATAGGGTTAAAACCTACAGGTGTTGAGTGGCTTATCACTCTAGGGAAGGTCACCATAGATTGGAAGACCCTGGAGATGGAGTGGGATGATGAGAAGATAGGGAGGCATGAGAAGATACGGGGACAACACACATATCTGCCTCAGACTGTTTCAACTCATCGGATGGAAGCAGTCTTCTGAAAGGGTGACATAGAGTGGGCAGTGGAGCTGCGTGCATCAAAGGCAGGGACTACAGGGCAGATGGTACATCTAGAGATACAGTCCATCATTGACCGGTATGCCTTAGTGTTTGGGGAGATTATGTTAGGAAAGCCACCAGACCGGGGGTTTGAGCACACTATCGAGCTTGAGCAGGGCATCCAAGCAGTGATCACCACCCCCTATAGGCACCCCAAGGCCTATTGAGATGAGATTAAGCGGGCTATCCAGGAGTTGCTGGCTCTTGGGCACATTCGACTGAACATGAGTCCTTTTGCTTCTTCTGTGGTGTTGGTGAAGAAGAAGGACGATACATTGAGGATGTTCATCGACTACAGGGTGAGGACTGATCACAAAAGCCTCAAGTTCTTTTTGGAGCAGAAGCAGCTATAAGAGAGGCAGCAGAAGTGGATCGGTAAGATCCAAGCATATGACTTTGACATTGAGTATGTCAAGGGTAAGAACAACGTGGTGGCATATTCCCTTTCATGTAGACCAGCCACATTGTCTCTTATGAGCTTGGATACAGATTGGAGGGCTCGACTCTTAGTAGAGTACTCCAAGGACAGGATTTCATGTGAGGTTCTAGATGGGCAGGTGGCAGATGACATGTACAGGGTGGTCGATGAGATCATCTATTACAGGGACCAGATCTTCTTGACTAAGGGGTCTCAGCTCAAGAAGAAGATACTCCAGGCATCACATGATTCACCTTTGGCAAGACATCAGGGGTTTGCCAAAACCGACAGGGCCATTAGAGAGAGGTTCTCATGGGAGGGCCTCAAGGAGGACGTACTCCAACGCATTCAAGAATGTGATGTTTGCCAGAGGAACAAGGGAGAGACGAGCCAACCTTAGGGTTTATTGCAGCCTCTTCCCATTCTGGAGGGGACATGGGAGAGTATTTCGATGGACTTCATCAGAAGGTTGCCCATGGTACAAGGAAATGATTGTATCTTTGTCATCATTGATCGATTGACAAAGTACGCACATTTGTTTTCCATATTTGCACACTATACAACAGCACAGGTGGCCGAGCTATTCTTCAGAGAGATCTTCTGGCTACACTATCTTCCTAAGACCATCATCAATGAAAGGGACAACCATTTCATGGGCAGGTTTTGGCAGGAGCTTTTCCAATTGGTGGGGATGGAGTTGACACCAAGTACCAGTTATCACCCACAAACGGATGGGCAGATAGATATAGTTAACAAGTGGTTGGAGGGCTACTTACGTAACAATGTCAGTGGGCAGCAACGAGCATGGTTGAAGTGGCTGCATCTAGGGGAGTACTGATACAATACTTCACATCACATGTCCATTATTATGTCACCATTCTATGCCTTATATGGGTATCATCATTTATCTTTTGCTGACATGATGTTTGGTGATAGCAAGGCTCCTAGAGCCAAGATTTGGATCCAAGAGAGTCAGGATATCCTCCGAGCTCTCAAGGATAACATGCCTATAGCGCAAAACCAACAGAAGCTGTATGCTGACTGGGTCGGGTGGAGAGATAGTTCAAGGTAGGGGACATGGTCTACCTATGATTACAGCCATACCAACAGTCGTCACTGAAGTAGAAGGGGGCTGAGAAGCTCAAGCCCCGCTTTTATGGGCCATACAGGGTGATACGCAGGATTGGACAGGTTGCATATGAGTTAGAGCTACCCCAAGGCAACGAGATTCATAAAAATTTTCATGTATCATGCCTGAAGAAGGCATTGGGGCAGTAGGCGACAGTGACAGATTAACTACCACCCATGGATGATGAGGGGCATTTGGTATTGCAGCCAGAGGCTATCATTGATACCAGGGAGAGGCAGCTGTGGAGCAAAACGACCTGGGAATTCTTGGTGAGGTGGAAGAATTTGCTGGATGGGGATACCACTTGGGAGAGTGAGCAGATAATACAACATCCATCACTTCAGTTGCTTGAGGATAAGAAACATTTTTCCAGGGGAGACTATAAAATTCCTAATTAGCGATGGCTAATTGGAATATTCGATTTTGTTCAATTTTTGCCTTCTATAGTTATTTGTAAATAAAAAAAGTGAGGACAAGGGACATAACACACTTTTAGAATAAAAAGTCACTTCCTAGTAGCACAATGTTGTGACTTAGAGGGGAGCCAAGGGGGCCAAAGGGGGACACAGAAATGGAGCCCACACAGACACATGGAGGGACTGTGCAAGAGGGAAGAAACACGTGGCAAGAGAGGAATCACGCAGGAGGAGGTGAGCCTTGGGATTGAGAGAGGGAAAGGATATAGAGGAGAGAAGAGCCCCCTAATTTTGATCATTCTGGTTATGAGCATTTGTGATAGTCAATTCGACTTAGAGCACGCTGGTTGTTTAGCTAGTTTGCAGCACTCTTTAGTGCATTGAGTGTCTCCATTCAAAGATCTCACCCTTAGCCCAGGGGGACTTCGAGTGCCTGCTCGGGCAAGGTATTTCCATTGGCATTCCAGTAGTATTTTCATCAACATTTCAGTAGTAGTTTCATCAGCATTTTAGTAGCAGTTTCATCATTGTCTTTGAGGTAGTACACAGAACGCCAAGGGGGTTGATTTTCGGGGGTCGGCCATTTCGGAAAAGCTTTCTGGGTTTTTTTGGGTTTCTTGAGTAGAGCCCGAATCCAAATTTTTAGCTTTTTTATAGGAGGGGAGCAACTCCAAATTATCATTTGTTTTCTTGTAGTAGTAGCAACATAGCAACAACATCCATGCAGAGAGGCCATTCTTGTCATTCTGAGAGTATTTCTTCACATGCCTTGTGCAAGTTGAGGTTCCATCTATCTAATCACCTCTTGTACTCATTTATTGCTCAGTATAATAAAATGGCTTAGTATTTCTCGCTGCATTTCTTGTGTATCTGCTTATATTCCCGGTTTACATTATTATGTGCCATTCCACTGTTATTTTATCACTTCTAGGTTATTATATCATTTGTACATATTTGGTTGGAGTTTTTTCTAGGGTTTGAGGAATATTCTAGGTTAGGGATATTACAATTGCATTCTTTCCTTTTCTAATTTTTAGCATGTTTTCCTGTTTTTCTGAGCCTCTCGGGTTTGAACATTTTGTTCTCTCCCCATCACACCTAGTACACATCGAAAGGTGTGATGCATACTAAGCTGGCCATTGGCTAGTCAGTATGCATCCCACCTAGTACGTAGCTAGGGTGCGATGGGCGCAAGGAGAAAAGTTTATGCACTGATTTTTCATGGAAATTTTGCTTATTTTTGCCCAAATCAAGATCCTAATTCTTCTCTTGTTTGTTTCTCAGAGATTCATCAGAGCAAGATAGTCATTACATGGCGTGAACATGAGCATGAAGAAGATGATATGATTTCCTTACATGATCCGGGTACGGTAACTGCATTGCAGAACTGTGGCTTGCTCAAGTTCTTCCGCATATCTAGCATGAGGCAAAAAATAAACTTATTGCAATATCTTCTCGATGCATGGATCCTACCAGCCAAGTGTTCTAGATTAGAGGTAAATCCATCCCTTTGAATATTGAGGATATCTAATTTTTTATCGGTTTATCGAGGCGTGGTGCCCCTCTCTCACTATCAGGATCCGGCCGTGGGGGTGAATTTGTGAGGGATTACATTCACCGATACTATAGAGATGGATCTTAGGCGAGCAGGGACAACAAGATCAACATTAGAGACATCATTGGCCGGTCCTTGAGGACTACCTTATTCAGCTTTGCTAGATTGGCTGGCAGCGCGGCTCTTCACTTGGCCAACAGGTCCTATATGCAGTATGCCTTGGAATACCTTGAACCAAAGGTATTCAATTGGTGTGATGCAGTACATCCAGTGATAAAAGAAAAACTTACCAAGGTGAAGAATGGAAGATCCGAGAACTTTGGTTATGGTTCTATTCTGACCACTTTCATCTTGGAGAAGATCCCAGTGATGTAGCCACAGTACATTTCACTCGGACTTCCAGCACCGACGGAGCCATGAATGCAGAGATGGGTTGATCTTATGGCCAGACATGCTGGTCAGTCACAGATTTCATTCTCTGATGCCTTCATTGAGTGGTTCAACTATCAGCAGATGGTTTATGCCAAGTATCCATATGCCGAGATGGATTTCAGGGGCAACCCAGATTTGGTGTTATCGGTTGGCGAGAGTGGGGTGTTATAGGTAAAAGATCTGACTATATCTTTGTTTATTTCTTTTATAATGTTCTTATGTTTTTTACATGTTATCAAGACTAATCAAACTCATATATTTGTGTAGATATTGGACCAGTGTGACCAGCAGTGCGCCTGAGGGTAGCAGCTGTCATTCCAGCAGGAGAGGCTGTAAGGAGGGCTATTCTTCATGATTTGGATGTAGCCGAGACCCTTGCAGTATTGCATAATCAGATCGAGGGTCTCACCCTTGGTATTCTGGATGTGAGGACCAATGAGTTACCTCTGAGTTTATAGTGCCATACTACTGGCGTGCCGAGTCGATGGACCAGGCTCCTACGTATGATCACACAGGCGGTGACTTGTTACCACCAGCACCATTATTCTCGGGTGCTTTCCTACATTTTTTAGTTTTTGGGTCATGTGACTGATTTTGTCCTGGACACAGAACATTTTGTAAAAACTATAAATAGTTATATATATTTTTGATTTTCAGAGCTTTATTTTGGTTAAGTTATATGATCCTGATGCAAATGTTGATTGAAATGCTTTTCTTTTATAAATTCTGCAAATGTCTATCCAACACATAATTTACTAATGAATCAGTTAACGTGTTTAAGTTTGTGGAAACGTGTTGATATTGAATAGTATCAAACTACCTTTCCAAAATCCTGACCCTTAGGAACATATGATATATAGTTGGATTTTGAACGAAATAGATGCCGGTAAGCTGTAGGATAACGAGTTGTGAGTCTAGCCTGACCACAAGTCGACGTATGCCATCTGTGATGGCATCAAAGGGAAGTTCTATCAACGTGTTGTACTCAACGATGTTGTTCATTAACCGACCAATACATACCCCTCTGAAACTCAGTAACTCACCGCTTGGATCAAAAATGGCCCAGGCTGCAGAAGATAGGTTCTGCGTACTACAACTAGCTTCGTCGGCATATCCAGCAAATGATTCCAATAGGTTCGACATCTACAACAAATGCAAATGCAGATTACCTGTTCAAAATGATCACTCTTGATGAAAACAAAAATGTAACAAAGGCATATAGAGAGACTAATACACTTTAGTCAAGCATAGTAATGCTTAAGGTACAACCCATTTCAGGGTTGCGACAGTGGAATCCCATCATAATCTACTAGCTCGTAGGCTCCTTTTGCTAAGACTCACTTGACAATGTAGGGACCCATCCACAAAGGTTGGAACTTTCCTTCTCCCAATTTATCGAATTCCTGATTGTAAAGTAAGACTAGGTCACCTTCTGAGAAGACACAGAGCTTGAAATTCTTGTCAAATTGTTCCTTAACTCGTTTCTTATGAACTTCGTTAGCCAAGGCAACATCACGATGGGTTTCATCCATTTGGATTAATTCCAAGAAATGAGCCTCTTCCTCTGAGGTTCTAGGGAGAAGGTCGACTGCAAGCTTGAGAGTTGAAATTTCGCACTGAACTGGTAAGACTGCTTCCATGCCATACACCAGCTGGAAGGGTGTAAATCTGGTTGCATTTCTTACCGATGTTTAGTATGCCCACAAGGCCGAGTATAGGATTAGGTGCCAACTCCTTTTATGGACTCCAATCATCCTTTGCAGCATGCGCTTTAGGACTTTGTTGATCACCTCAACTTGTTTGTTAGCTTACGGATAATACGGAGTAGAACTGTCGTGGGACATTCCTAATTTGGCAGCCAATTCAACCATCATGTGATTGTGGAAATGTGATCCATGATCTGTGGCTATAACTTTTGGAACACTGAATCTAGAGACTACATGATTGAAAAAGAAAAGAGCAGCCATTTCGTTGCTATTGTTTAATGTAGGCATCACCTCAGCCCATTTTGTAAAATAGTCAACTACGACTATGATATACCCATGTGCCTTGGCCAAGGTGGGGTTACGTGTCATGAAATCTATGCCCCATTTGGAAAATGGCCCAACAACAACTATTGGATGCAGAGGTGCCGGTGGTATTCTGGTTTTGCGGTCAAAGATTTGACAAGCATGGCAACTTCTGCCTGTGGTTATGCAATCTTTGAACAATGTTGGCTGGAAGTAACCTGCTCATAAAATCTTTTGCACCCTAGCATAACTAGATTGATTCCCCCCACACGCGCTTGAATGATAGTCATTCAGGACTTTTTCGGCCTCCTCATGGGTGAGGCACCTTCGCAGAACTGTATCGATACCGTGACAGTAAAGTGTATCACCAACGATCATGTAGTCTTTTGCTTGGTATCGAGTATGTTGTTGTTCTGAGCGAGAGGTATTAGGCCTATATGTTTGGGTTTGGAGATAGATGATTATATCTCCATACCAGGGATCACTCGATGATATTAGAAACAAAGATTCATCCATAATTGATGCTTTGGGTGTTGAATTGTTGGACGACGATGGGAAGTCGCATAGTAACTCCATGAAAACTAGAGATTTCTTTGATTTGGATTTTATGAATTCCAGATCAAGCTCTTGCAAAATGGCTATCCATTTCTAATATTTTCCCCCAAGTAACTGACGCTACAAAATGTAAGTCACAGGGTTGCAATATAACAAAATGGTTTTTTTGCGAAAGAGGATATAGTGTCGAAATCTCTGTACTTATTGAACAGCTGCAAGAGCTAGCTTTTCAACATAGGAGTACTTTCTTTCTATATCATTTAAGTTTCGACTTAAATAATAGATAGGATGTTCAATTCCATCGTCTTCTCAAACTAAAACCATTGCGATGGTCGTATCTGCTGCATCCATATACAGGTTAAAGTATTTTTTCTAGTCAGGAGCGTACATTAATGATGCTCTTATTAGGGATTCCTTTAGAGCATCAAAGGAAGCTTGTGCGACCTGATCCCACTTAAAGGGCACTTCTTTTTTCAAAAGACGGGTATAACCTTTAGCAAGTTCGGCATAATTTGGAATGAGCCTCCTTAGAAATTTTTCTTTCCCTTGGAGTTTCTGAATCTAAAGAAAATTTGAAGGTGGAGGCATATCGATGATTGCCTGAACCTTACATGGGTTGAGACAAATCCCATCCTTAGAAGCTAGGAATCCAAGTAAACGACCAGAACCAACAAAGAACATACAATTGTGTGGATTGAGTCATATCTTTTAGTGTCAGCAACGAAGAAATATAGCTCTCAAATGCTGCGGATGATCAGTTCACTTTCGCAAATGAGCCGGAAGATCATCGAGATATGGCTGAACAATGTTCTTGATGTCATGGAAAGCATAATTCATAGCCCTCTGAAAAGTTTCCCTTGCATTCTTTAAACCGAAAGGTAACTTGTAGTACATGAATGTGCCCCACGGACATATAAATGTAGTCTTCAACTAGTCCTATGGGCAGATATTAATTTGATTATACCCAGAAAATCCATCCATGAATGAAAAGATTTCACATCTAGCGCATTCATCAATTATCTGGTCGATGAAGGGTGTAGGATAATTGTCCTTTCGACAAGCTTGATTTACATCCCTGTAATCAATGCACACTCTAATCATTCCTTGTTTTTTCATCACAAGAACAATATTCCATACCCATCAGTTAGAGGAACCGGGTAAATGAAACTAGCATGTAAAAGTTTTTCAACTTCTGCCTTGATGGTAGCGGCTTTCTTTGGGTGCACCTGCCGAAGTCGTTCTTTTACCGGTTTGACATTTGGATACATCTTGATTTTGTGTTCAACTATACTCGAGTCAATGCCTAGCATTGCTTCATATGACCATGCAAAGACATCTCTGAACTCGTGAAAGAGAGTGTACTATATTTCCAGTTCTGAAGAAGAACAAGATTTTCCGACATGAATATTCTCTTTTACATCTGGTTTGGTCGAGATATCTATGGTGACAGTTTCTTCAATATTGGACAGATTTCGCTCAGAATCCACTGTATTTATAGTATTTGATAGAAAATAAAAAATTGAACGATGATTAAGGTCGCCGAAACAATCTTCGCGGTAATTCGGAAGATGGGAATGATGGTGGTAATCTTCCCATGGTGCCTCTCCTATCATCATTGACTGAAAGATTTCTTTGTCTGTAGAATGTACATGTGACCAAGGATTTGAAGAGGTTATTTGAGCTACCACCAGGGCACTTAGGATGTTTGCAAGTTAGATGTTCAGTTCATAAACCAACCCAGATATTTTCTGAAGCAGCATTGATCTACTTTGCAGTTGCATAGAAAAAGCAGTTCGAAGGCTAGCTGGCTTAACTTCAGGCTTCGTCTATGGTTTATAAAGAAAACAACAATGGCTAACAATCAAACTATTCGCTCCCCAGTGGAGTCACCATTTTTTTACCAGGAAAACAAGTGTCCATTCAAAGTTACTAGTCCCGCTAAGATGGGTAGCTATCTTAGAAACAAACAAACTAAAGTTACTTGTGTCTTCCTTTATGAGAGATAGATGAGAGAGAAGCAGAGAGTACCAACCTCAATCTTTTGCTCGGCTCCTTGCTTGTTTCCTCCCTCCTTTGACAAAGCTTCGCCACTCTTTCCTCACTTGTCCCGCTTCAAAGAACACCTGTAGAGTCAAAGCAGCATAATACCATCAAAGCCTAGAGATCTATAACCATAAACAATATAGGATAATATGTATATTAACCATACAAATTCATACACCAATACAATATTAAAAAATATACAAGAATGTGGAGGAAAACTCAGATAGCTTTATTAATAAAAGTAGTAGTAGAGATAATTACAACCCAGCTGTCTGACCCAGCACCATCCTCCCAGCATGAAAGCCCTCTTCACCTCATGAAAAGCTATATCACCCAACACTATGATGTTTCACGGAGAAACCAACAACACTTCCTTACAAAATACAAAATCCCAACCTCTGGATCTCTAGGATAAGGGATCCATATAAAGATATTTGCAGGTGGGTGATTTAGCTTATGGGATTTTTATTAGTGTCATTTCTCTGATAGTTCTTGGTTCAACTTGGAGATTTCATGATCTCTTACTCATCCCTGGGCGAATTTAGAGAGTCAAGTGTCAAATGAGCAGTTTCTAGAAGATTCTTTGAGTTTCCACCTAGCAAATTGCCTCTGCCATTTTTCTACTCTCGTTCATTGCACCCTACAGAAAGGATTTTTAGTATGCATCGCACCCTCTATGTGTAACAAGTGAGATGCATCGCACCCTCAACATGGAGCAGTTTATACGGTCCACGTTTGACCAGTTCTGAGCAGGTTTTCAGGGAGAACTTCTGGGAAATGATGTAATTAGCTGACCATGTTCCTTTAGGGTATGAAACAACACTTTTAGGGTCTTCGAAGCCCTTGTTTTATGGAAATATGTGATTGTGGTTGTAGTGCCAAAATATGTCTATAATAACACTAGACCAAGGGGGAAACAACATCAGCATGAAGTAGGAAGCTCGTGTGGCAGACCACCGCCGAGGGGAGATTCTAACAGAGGAAGATTTGTGCTCAGAGGAAGAGGGTGAGGAAGAGATGTTCGATGTTATAGATGTGGACAATGGGGACATATGTCATTGGACTATACTCATAATAAACTAGCAAGCTAGAGGAATGCAAATGTGGCTAAGGCAAAACTAGAACCACCTTGACTTGTGGAAAAGGAAGAACCCTGTGAGGTAGGTGAATCTCTGTTATTGAGAAGGACTTTTCTTAGGGTAGAGCTGAAGATTGGAGAACCAACGCAGAAGAAGAATTTGTTTAGGACTACTTGTAAATACAAAAGTAATTGTTGCAAAGTAATAATTAATAGTGGAAGCACTGATAATCTTGTTTCTACAGAGATGGTGGACAAGCTTGGACTAGCAAAGACCATGCACACTACTCCTTACAAGGCATCATGGTTACAAAAGGGACATCAGATTATTGTGACTGAACAATGCAAGGTGGAGATACAAATTGGTACATATAAATATGTGATATTATGTGATGTAAAGCCCATGGATGTATGCCATGTATTGCTGGGAAGACCATGGCAATTTGATCGAAAATCTATTCATGATGGAAGAAGAAACACTTATACTCTGGAGAGGGATGGAACTAAACACACATTGTTCCCATTGAAGGATGATGCTAACAAAGGAACACCTGAAAGTAGTATTATGCTGATAAGTGGAAAAGAGCTGCTGCAGGAAGTAGTGAAGAATGAGGAGTTGCATTTTTCTATTGTGGGAAGACCAAAGTTAATTTTGACTTCCACAAACTTGGATGATTTGTACAAAGAAGTTAAAATGATGCTAGATGATTTTGCTAATATTATTGTGGATGAGTTGCCAAATGCATTGCCATTGATCAAGAGTATTAGTCATCATATTGACCTAATACCAGGAGCAATTTTGCCAAATAAATAAGCATATAGATTAACTCCACAAGAGAATGTAGAAGTTGGAAGACAAGTACAAAATCTGATGGATAAGGGGATAATCAGAGAAAGTCTTAGTCCATGTGTTGTACCAGCAGTACTCAGTCCAAAGAAAGGATGAGAATGGCGTATGTGCATAGAATCCAGAGCCATCAACAAGATTACTATCAAGTGAAAATTTCCTTTACCACACATGGATGATTTAATGGATCGTTTGAGTGGATCAAAATACTTTACTAAAATAGATTTGAAGAGTGGATATCATCAAATAAGAATTCAAGAAGGTGATGAACAGAAGACTGCATTTAAAACAAATAGTGGGTTGTATGAGTGGTTAGTGATGCCTTTTAGACTTACTAATGCACCTAACACATTTATGAGATTAATGAATGAAATATTGAAGGAATATGCAGGCAAGTTTGTTATTGTTTATCTTGATGATATTCTAGTTTTTAGTAAAAGTAAAAAAGAACATTTAGAGCATATTAAGTTGGTTCTAAGAACTCTACAAAAAGAGAAAATACTAATAAATCTGAAGAAATGTATTTTCATGAAGGAAGAACTAGTTTACTTGGGATTTGTAGTTTCTAAATAAGGCTTGAAGATGGATCCAGAGAAAGTCCAAGCAATTTGGAACTGGCCTACTCCTAGAAATATATTTGAGGTAAGAAGCTTGCATGGCCTTGCAAGTTTTTACAGAAAGTTTATCAAAGGCTTCAGTCAGATTTGTGCACCTATTCTTGAAACAATCAAGGAGATCAATCAACCATTCAAGTGAAAAGAAGCAGTAGACATAAATTTCAATTGGTTGAAGAATAAAATCATAGAGGAGCAAATTTTGGATTTACCTGATTTTGAGAAAGTCTTTCAAGTAGAAAGAGATGCTAGTGGAGTTGCAGTTGGAGCAGTTATGAGTCAAGATCAAAGACCAATAGCATACTTAAGTGAGAAATTGAATGATACAAAGAAGAAATATTCTTCTTATGATAAGGAGTTTTATGCTATTGTGCAGGCCTTAAAGAAATGGAGACATTATTTTCTACCAAAGGAATTCATATTGTATTAAGACAATCATGCCTTACAATTCATCAATAACCAATCGAAGTTGAATTAGAAACATGCCAAGTGGGTATAATTTCTGCAAAGCTTTACTTCTGTAATAAAGCACATGAGTGGTAAGTCAAATAAAGTAGCAGATGCATTAAGCAGGGTAATTTTTATTGTACAAGAATTCAAAGTGGGTGTTGTAGGATTTGAGGAAATGATTGAAATGTACAAGGATGATGTAGATTTCAAAGATATCTATACAACAATTAAAAATCCAATGAGTCATAATAGAAGTCAATGGTTGGAATATCTCATTCAAGGAGGCCTATTTTTTAAAAGCAACAACTTGTGTATTCCCAAATGTTCAATGAGGGAAAACATAATAAAGGAGAAACATAGTGGAGTATTATCTGGTCACTTTGGACAAGATAAAACCTTTGCTCAGGTGAATGGTTTTTATTATTGGCCAAAAATGAAGACTGATGTTAAGAAGTTTGTTGTGGAATGCATGATATGTCAGCATGCAAAAGGAAGGCGTCAGAATATAGGATTGTATCAGCCATTGCCAATACCAAATCGACTGTGGGATGTAGTTAGCATGGATTTTGTTTTGGGATTACCAAAAACCCAGAGAGGGAATGATTCTATTTATGTTGTAATAGATAGATTTTCCAAAATGGCACATTTTATTGCTTGTAAGAAGACTAGTGATGCCAAACTTATAGCTAATTTATTCTTTTCAGAAATTGTAAGGTTACATGGATTGCCTGTAAGTATTGTGTCTGATAGAGATACAAAGTTTGTAGGGAATTTTTGGAGAAATATTTGGAACAAACTGGGAGCTAACCTCAGTTCTAGTTTAGCACACCATCCTCAAATAGATGGATAGACCGAAGTAGTAAACAGGAGCTTGGGGATATATTGAGAAGTTTAGTGTATCAAAATCCTAAGCAGTGGGATTTAACACTAGCTCAAGCTGAGTTTTCTTATAATGATACGCCAAACTGAAGTACTAGAATGAATCCATTTCAGATTGTTTTTGGAATGAATCCAAGAGGTGTGTATGAGCTAAGGGATTTGAGTAAGCAGGAGACCAGAAGTGCAAAAGTGGAAGAGTTTGTAGAAAATATGTAGAGACTACAAGAAGAAGTCAAAGTCAAATGGAAAGCAGCAACAAATACAAATAGAGGGTAGATCTGAAAAGAAGAGAGAAAGAATTCCAAGTGGGAGATTTAGTGATGGCATATCTAAGAAAAGAAGGATTTCCTGTTAAAACTTACAATAACCTGAAAATGAAAAATATAGGACCATGTAAAATTGTAAGGAAGTTTTTAGCTAATGCATATGAAATTGAGTTGCTAGAAGGGATTGGAATATCACCCATCTTTATTGTTGCAGATTTGTATCCATACAAAGAGGCAAAGATAAAGCTACAGGAGGAAACTACAGGAGATGAAGTTCAAACAGTGAACTGGAAAGAATAGATGCCAAAGACAGCTAAGAAGGAAGTAGAAGCTATTTTGGAGAAGAGAGTATCCAAAATAACAAGAGGAAAAGCTTATTTCCAATATCTAGTTAGATGTAAAGGATATTCGATGGAGGATGCTGGTTGGTTGACAACAATAGAACTACATAAGTATGGAGTAAGTCTTGAAAGTTTGAAGGATGATTATTTTCTTCCCTAGGAGTTTGATGTAGGAGCATCTAGACTTAGCTAGAAATGTGAAAGATTGTTCACGTGTTGTGGCTAAATAAGTTGAAATTCATTGACCTCATGGGTCAGAAAGCAGTTTTAATGAGAGGGGTTGATCTCTCAAGAAATGAGTTGTATTTCATTATTGTAATAAATTAGAAATTGTATTATTTTAGGCTTAAGGATGAGTTGTTATAATGGGTGTGAGATGGAGCTAGGAATTAGAAGATTTGTTGTTAGATTTATCAAAAATAGGGATTGATTTGTTAGATACAGTTAGAGTGGTATCTCACTTATAAAAAGGAGGAAAAATGTAATGAAACAGAGAGAGGATTGAGGAGTGTATTTAGTAGAGCAAAAGTAAGATAGTGTGTAGATTGTAATTTGAGACAGAGGTCTTCATTTGTATAATCAGGCCCAAGGCTGAGATCTATAATTTTATTATGAATGAATTGATGTTGTGTGCATAATTATGTATATGCAGCCCGTGGATATCCTTGAATGATAGTTTTCTCTGTATTTGGTTGATATTGATGCTCGCTCTACTTTCCATGCCTTACAATAGATAAACATTGAGTTAAAAAAGTAATAAGTGAGTTAAATGTATCGTTTTAGTTTTGCAAGTGAAAAACCCAAAATAAACTAGAAATTGTCACAAAACACCTTCAAATTTAGGATCTGGACTTCAAATTTTATAGACAGAGGTTTTGAAGGTTATCAGGTCCATGGAACCCAATCGCATCTCTTAAGTGGAGAGGAACAACTTGTGGAATCGTCGATTTCTGATATCGCGATAATACCGGATCCAAAAAGTTATAGAGCAGGGTTGATAATCTATCGGGTCCAGAAAGGGTCATTGCATTGGCATATTAAAGCATAAGTAGTCTGGCCAATTGAACATTCTGATAGCGATTGTGTGATTTAATCATAATCGTTGGATGACGATTAATTGCAGCCGTTGGATCGCAGAGCAGTTTTGCTACAGTGGATGGTTATCGGGTGCATTGAAAAGCCATAAGCGGTTGTGAAGTCCGACCCCCGATTCCATTGAGGAGGTGCCACATAGCAAGGTGGAATAGAATGAAACCATATATCGGGTAGTTAAAACCCGATATATTAACCCACCAGAAATCTTTGACAACCACCAGATCTCATAATTCCATATCGACGGCCATCATTGCTCGATGCATTGAATTTTGCGTATGATAAGTGTGCCAATACAAAAGGTAAAAAAAATCAATGTTTTGCGTTGTTTTCCAGTGTATTTCAGTTTAAAAGGAAAACAATTAGGTTAGCTCAAAAGGGGATCCGCGGGTGATTTTGGGGTTTTTGTAAGTCCTCTTTTGCACTATGTCATGCTGGTGCCACTTTCCAGAGGGCCATGGACATAGCCTTCAAAAGCTTAGTAAAACAATTAGTAGTAATCTACTTAAGCGATATAACTGTATATTCGAGAAAGCGCAGTAATCATCTAAAGGATTTAAGGCAAATATTTGAACGTTTCTAAAGGTATAGGATTTATCTTAATCCCAAGAAGTATTTTTTTGTGTTAAGTGAAGGAAATCTCCTTGGATTCATTGTGTCCAAAGCACAAATTCATATTGACCCTGACAAAATTAGAGAAATCCCTGAAATATCTTTACCGCATAACAGAAAATCAATGCAATCTTTCCTAGGTTAGATAAATATTGTTAAAGTATTTGTCCTTGACTTCTCATGAATTGTTTTACCCCCTCAATCTATGATAGAGAAAAATTCTCTGTTTAAATGGGGACAATCTAAACATGAAGCCTTTAACTTGATCAAACAAGCAATCATAAACGCCCCATCTTTAGCAATGCCGCATTTTTCAATTCATTTCATTTTATATACTTTTGCTTCCAAGAAATCATATGTAGCCATATTGACACAAATAAATGAAGAAAAAGTTGAAGCCCCAATCTTTTTATTTAGCTACAATTTGCAGGGAGATAAATTGAATTACTCAGACATTGAAAATCAAGCTTGTGTTGTTTTCAAATCAATAAAACACATTGTACCTTTTCTCCTCAAAACCCACACCAAAGTAATAGTACCATTCTCAGCAGTGAGAAATCTGAAAATACAAATGGATGTAGGAGAGAAAAGAGAAAATTGGGTTACAGCTCTTCATGAATATGGAATCAAAATTAGACTAGCAAAAATTGTAAAAGGTCAAGGTTTTTGCATGATGTTGGCAGAAGCATCTAATCTATCAACATTATATCACTTAGGTGAGAATGTACAAGTCTATGAGGTAAGCCTTAACAACACTGAGTCAAGATATGCTGATATCATATTTTACTTAAAAAATGGATATCCCCCAACAAAATTAAATTACACAAAGAAAAGGGCCTTGAGATTAAAAGCCAGACAATACCAAATTGTCAATGATATGCTATTTAGAATACATTATGATTCTATTTTACGTAGATGTTTTGAAAAATCAAAGGCAAAGAAGGTGTTGCAGGAAATTCATGATGGACCGAATCACGGTCACTTTGGAGGAGATATCACCGCACATAAAATCCTGCATGTTGACTATTACTAGCCAACATTATTTAAAGATGCACACAATTATGTAAGGAGATGCAAAATTTGTCAGACAGTTGTGGGAACACAGAGGAAACTTGCATTACCATTACAGCCAGTCAACATTGACCAATCATTCGAGCAATGGGGATTGGAAATAATAGGTGAGATTGTTCCTCATTCTTCTAAGCAACATATATATATCCTTACATCAACTAATTATTTCACAAAATGGGTGGGAGACATTCCACTCAAGGTAGACAATTTTGAAAACATCATTGAATTCATCAATTAATTTATCATTACTAGATTTGGCCTACCATCTTCCTTGATGTTTGATAATGCATCATATTGTTCAAGCAATGTTATGATAGAATTCGCTCTTAAAAGAGGTTTTAAGCTTAGGTACTCTGCTAATTATTATTCAAAAGGAAATGGGTTAGTTGAATCCACAAACAAGAATCTCATTAGGATTATTAAATGAACTATTGACCAAAGCTAGAAGAACTGGCATAAGTCTTTGATATTTTCACTATGGGTAGATCAAATAACTCAAAAAGCCTCCATTGGCACTTCTCCTTTTAATTTGGTCTATGGGAAAGAAGTCGTCTTACCTACAAATGTGGCTACTCCATCTTTAGCCTTAGTTCAGTTCATTGAAGAAAATCTCTCCTCATCTATGCAAGTTATACAGTTACAAATCCTTAAGCTTTAAGAGGAAAGAGAGAAGGCCAAGATCACACATGCACATCATCAATAGTTAGGCAAAGCTTCCTTTGATTCAAATTCTGTAAGTTCAAAATATTTTCAACTCGGAGACCTATTATTGAAATGGAATAAATCTAATGAAGAGAAAGGTAAGAATACCAAGATCCAACAAATGTGGCTTGGCCCATTTCATATTGTAGAAAAAATAGGCCCATGAACCTTTTTATTGCAGGATTTATCAGGTAAGAGAGAATCTTTACCTTTTAATGGGCAAATTTTAAATAAAAACTTTCCATAGAAGATGATGTATTCTGTTCACTGTATATTATTTCCTTTATTTTATTTATAAAGAATAATACAAGTTGAAAAAAATTTACTTTTGGCTTTACAAACGATAGTCTCTTTTTAATTTTTAGTTTTTTCTTGTATAAGTAAAGATTGTTACGAAAGTAATCTTAACATATGAAATATATAGTTAAGTTCTATTGCTCCAGAACTACCTATTCTCTGCCAAAATTATCTGATCTTTGATGAAACTTAGCTTTAGAAAGAAATCTTTCCTTTACATCAGTTAAGAAAAGTATCAATAACAAAGCAAAGTCTCTCTATAGAAAAGCATCTTTAAACTCTACAATTGTCATCCAAACACTCTTAAGGAGCTAATGATTCTCCCCACCTAATCAACATTCATTTTTAGAGTGATCCTAAAATATACTGTTATGAAACCAGCTCACAAAAAGATAGAAAAGATAGATAAACACCTTCAAAATAATCCTCTTCGAGGGGGAAACCTCCTTTACATTACACAAATGAACAATTCTTGGATGATACAAATGACAAAACCTTTTTTCTATATATAGGAGTGTAAGGGGTCATAATATAATCAGAGCCGACATAACAATAATAATGCAAGAGCACAATAATGACAATAATGGGCTTCTTTGGGGCACAATAATAACAATATGGGGACTACATGGGCACACCAATATAATATGGGGGTTGTACTAATAACAATAAGGGGTTACACTAGTAGTATAGGGACCTAACAAGCCCCTCCTTCAAAAAGTGTTGTCCTCAATGCTTGAGTAGTTCTTGATGCTTCTGTATAAAATTATTGTTCTCCCATGTGAAATATTCAGCAGGTAAGTTCTTCCACTTAATGAGATGCTTTGAAATTGATTGATGTCGTAGCTGTCAGGTTCTTGTTTTTGTGACTGCTCTAGGCTCCAATATGATTTTTCCTTCCTCGTCAAGTTTTGGAAATATTGTTTGAAGTTGGATCTTCTGCAACTTTTGAATGAGTGGCCACACTTCTTCATCCTTATTCCATTCATCCCTTGCTTTTCTTATCCAAATTGTTTGGATAATAGAAATAGCACAAAGCAATGCTTCCACCTCCTCATCCTTTCTTGAGAGTGCATCTACAACATCATTTTGCTTCCCTTTTTTGTAGATGATTTCAAAGTCATAACCCAACATATTTGTGACCCATTTTTTCTATTCTTCTAAAGATAATCTTTGCTCTAAAATGTATTTAAGATTATCATGATCCATTTTTACCTTGAAGTGTCTTCCCATTAGGTAAGGTCACCATTTCTTAAGTTCATGTAGTATTACTAATATTTCTTTCTCGTAAATAGCTTGCTTAAGATGTAGCCATAAAAATACCCAATCGCCTACATCAAAACTTCTTTCACTACGATGTTGATCTTCCCATTGTTTCATTCGATTTTGCACAAAAAGTGGTGTTCTCCTTTAAAGGTTGGAGAACTTATTGTTGATGCTCAATGTGATCTTTCAATTCTTGAATCTTTTTCTTCTTGATATGTCCTTCTATATTTAGAGTTTGAGGAGTCGTAATTTCTTCCAATGTATTACAAGATGTGGTTGGATTCATTTCTTGATGCTCAATGTGATCTTTCACTTCTTGAGAATTTTTCTTCGTGATACGTCCTTCTATCTTGATAGTTTGAGGAGTGGTAATTCCGGTCAATGCATTACAAGATATGGTCAGATTCATTTCTTCTTTTTTGATGTGATCTTTCACTTCTTGAACCTTGTTTTCTTGATATGTCCTTCTATCTTGCGAGTTTGAGGAGTGGTAATTCTTGCCAATTCTTTACAAGATATGGTCAGATTTATTTCTTCTTTCTTTGGGGTTGGTTCTTGGTTTATATCTTCTTCTTTTGATATTTCTTGATACTTTTCTTCCTCCTCTTCATAATCTATGTAAAACAATTTCCTCTCGGCGTGTATTTGCTATCACAATGGTAACAAAGCCCTTTTTCTCTTTTTTCTTCCAATTGTTGTCATGTAAACCTTGTAGGTTGTGGAAGGATAGGAGAAAAAACACTTCCATTATTATAGTCATGAGTGGTGGGATTCCTTGTTTCCATAATTTTTCTTTCAATTTTTCTTGCCAACTTGAATGTCTTCTCCAATGAATCAAGTTCCCAAAGATGAACCTCATGTTGAATGTTATCCTTTAAAGTCCCTATGAAGACATCAATCCTTTGATTCTCTAGAATATCATTTACCCTTATATTCAATTTTTGAAATTCCTCAATGTTCTTTGCCATTGAACCCTTTTGTTCGATATTTATCAATTGGATAAAGAAGGCGTTACTCTTGGTATTCTCATAATGTGTTACCATTTCCTCTATGAAAATTGACCACATGACAAGTGGTTTACGAGAACAAATCCCTTTATACCATAAAAATTGATTCATTTCTAAATAATTAGATGCAATACCTACCTTTTGTAACAGTGGTACCCATGTAGATCAAAATATTTCTCTATGTGTAGTATACAATTTACTAGATCCTTGACATCAAAATTCCTCATCTCACTTTTTCTTCATCTTAGGAGCTCAATATACAAATGCTTGTAACTCTGTAATTTCAGATATTTAAGTTTTGAAATTTCTTCCTATAATAGCCCACTGAGTCCTCTTTATAACTCCACAAGTCTGATCGCAATTGGATTCCCGAAGAAATATTTATTCCCAATCTCTCGGGATGACCTAATTATAGATTAGTTTAGTAGAGTGAAACTGTAGGACATGACACGTGTCACTGTTTCAACCTTAGGTTCTGACAATTATACCTCAAACAAAATACAATCCAAAATCTTTCTGTAACTTCTTACGAAATTTCAATCTGATGCTTAGAGAGAACATTATGATGATTTTCCCAAGGTCACCTGTTTAGGATGTAATTCAGAAGTCTACAAAAACCCTAAATTCCTTAGATCATATATCTGCAAATATAGTGATCCAAGATCTAAAATTCAGGCCCAAGGTTTAGATCAATTTCTTCTCAAGTGCATTTTTGTTGTAGGTTTTGAAACTTCATAGCAAAAACATTATAGCAAAAATTCCACGATGACCTGTTTTGGATGAAATTCTGGTGCTTGCAAAAGCCCTAAATTCCTCAGATTATATCTCCGAAAATATAATGAGACAATATCTAATATTTGGACCCAAGGTTTAGCGTGATTTTTTGTCAAATGGTTTTTTTGTTTCTTCTGAAACATTGTAGAACAAATGTTATAGAGAAAATGGCGCAATGACCTGTTTGGAGCAGTGAAACCCTAGAATCCAAAGCTTTGATACCAAATCTTATGAAATTAGCTCACAAAAAAATAGAAAAGATAGATAAACGCCTTCAAAATAAGCCTCTTTGATGGGGAAACCTCCTTTACATTACACAAATGAACAATTATTGGATGATACAAATGACAAGAACTCCTTTCTATGTATAGGAGTCTAAGGGTCATAATATAATCAGAGTTGACATAACAATAATAATGAAAGGGCACAATAATAACAATAGTGGGCTTCTATGGGTCACAATAATAACAATATGGGGACTACATGGGAACAAAAATATAATACAGGGGTTGTACTAATAAAAATATGGGGTTACATGAGTAGTATAGGGACCTAACATATACTTAAACTTAAAGGATAAGAGGTCTCATCAAGAGACGACTTACCATGGTCATAAGGTTATAACGAACTGACATTACCAATACTGCATATCAAAATAGGGTAATGGCTTGAGATTGTATTAATTAGAAAGGCAAGGGGTCTCATCACAAGCCATCTTTTTCAATTAATTTATAAATCAAGTGAATGGCATTGTCATTTTGGTCACCAAAGAAAGACATTGTTTGTTTGTGAGAATAATTTTGGCAAAATCACATAAAGAATCATTTTTCGATGCATTTCGAACCAACTAGTGTGGTTCATCGTCAGGACAAGTTGAAGATCCAATGTGAGTGATAAGTTAAATAGGGACATCAAGCCATTCCAATAGCTATATTTTACCGAGTAACGGATAAACAAGACCTCTAACGGCTAGGTTTGACCAAGGCACAGGGGGAGGGATCAAGGTTGTTAAAAAACATTTAATAAAATTAATAGAATAAATATTAGGGGATAATTCTATTACGAATAATATATGAATAGTAACAATCTTAATCTTATGGTAAATCCCAAATTTTAAGAGACCATTGTCTAATAAAGCTATTAATAATATTATTATTACATACGCATTATTAAATTTTTTTTATTTTTTTATTTTTTAAATATAATTGAAATTAATAAAATTTTATTATTATTATTATATATTAATTATTATTTAGAGAGGCCCTTGAAATCAAGAAAAGGCCTAATAATCTCAATAGGATGACGGCTAGAAGATTAGTAGTTGTTCGATCCCAGCCCTTTCTTCCTAACTTCTTCATCCTTGCTTTCCTTTGTTCCGTGTTATCTTTTATCTTCCCTTGATCACGTTTGAATTTTATTATATTTCTCTTTAATATGGTTTTATTTTACTTAATAATATATGCATTTTTCACCCTTGGCCAATGTTCTATTAATATATTTTACCATTATGTCACTTCTTAAATTAACCTTAGAATAAAAGTTATAACATTATCTCTATTTTCATTAACAATTTTTAAATTATACAAAAATGTAGTACTAATAATAATATTAGCTATAAGTTAATAATAATAATAGTATTACTAATTTTTTTTTATAATAATATTATTATTTACTATTATCATATTATAATAGGATAGTAGTTTATATTTTATTATTATTATCATAATATGTAATATTAGTAATAATATATTAATATTATTTTTATATATTAATTTAAACATATAAAAAAAATTTAAATAACGCGTATTTAATAATAATATTATTAATAGCTTTATTAGACAACGGTCACTTAAGATTTGGGATTTACCATAAGATTGCGATCGTTAATATTAATATATTATTCGTAATAGAATTATCCCCTAATATTTATTCTATTAATTTTATTGGTCTTGTTTATCCGTTACTCGGTAAAATATAGTTGTTGGAATGACCTACTGCCCTATTTAACTTATCGCTCAGATTGGATCTTCAACTTGTCCTGACGATGAACCACACTAGTTGGTTCGAAACACGTCGACAAATGATTGTTCATGTGATTTTGCCGGAATTATTCTCACAAACACACTAAGGATCACATAAGTCTCAATTCTATAAAGACATTGTTATTTAAGGGTTAAAAGATAAAGAAGTTGAAGAAAAAGCATTGCTTCAGAAAACACAAAGACAAACTAGTATATAAATCTAAGCTTATCTATAAAAATTCAGTCTAACCAAGGTGGGATATTGAACCTTTGCTAGCTAAAAGGTAACCCGGTCGAGGCTATGAATGCCTGCTGGTAATAGAAGCTCTACCTATGACAACAGAGTATACCAAAACTAATATGAAAAGAACCTCCCTGTTTTTATCCTTAAAACCAAGTAATGACTGATGTAGACAAAGTGACTTTCTTATGAGAAAAGGAAAATCCAAATAATGATAGTTAAGTAGATGTTGTTTTATTATTAATGAGCAGTATTACTTACCTTATATTCCATGTAATTTTTACTTTCAAAACTATCTTTATTTTGGAATTTTTAGAAATTTCAAAAAAGTCTCAGAGATAAATGGTTCTTCCAAGTGAATTGCCAATTATTGTGATATTCAACAACCTCCAATTTATTAATAATAGTAGTTAATATTACATTAATAAATAGGGCCCCTTTAAAAGATCCTTCCAAAATAAACTTAGCATTTAGGCATTTTTCTTATTTAATTTTCGAATAAAGCAAGATATCAATCAAACCCATTTTCTCAAAAGAACTACTAAATGCTTTCCTTACCGCATTTTGCATGATTAAGCATCATTAAAAACCTTACTAACCCACCAAATCTAGTAAAAAACAATTAAAAGAAGACTCCACACTTTATACCTCGAAACTGTCATATTTGTTTTATATAAACTAGGTCTTAAAGCTTTTCTCATCAAAACCGAGTCTCACTTCGCATATCACTATTTATAAAGGGCCCGCCTTAAAAGGTTACCTCAAAACAAGCGAAATACGAGACTGTGATGGCATCATAACTTTTACCGCATCACATTTCAAGCATTTAAAAGAGCACCTCAAACTTAACATCAGTTGATATTGCGAAATGTGATCAAGACCTAGATCCACACCTTCAATACATTACGAAAGGTCCACCACTTATTAAAAAGGTATTGACATAGAAAAACCTAATATGTAGCTATGTTTTGAGGCAATAGATGAACAACTTTCATACCGCATCTCGCAGAAACGTAAGGGAGGGTAAGAAAGGTGAAAAGGCATAATGCGATATTGCGAATTGCAATATTGCTTCACAAATCGCAAAATCAGCATTATCGCAATTCGAAGGATTGCCACCTTAGAAGCTTTCTTCCCAACTTACAATGTAGACATTTATGAGCATTAAAGCTAAGAGATAATGAATCATTAGTGAGCATTTAGTAAGAGTTAACTACATTTATGTGTGAAGAGCCATTTAACGTGATATGATATCTTCTCACTTGTGTTCAAATAGAACTCCTTTCTTCTCACCTTTTCAAAGCTATCTACATTATTCCATTTCACGTTCATTGTTATCTTTGTATATCCGATAGTTGTTGTTCTTCACTTTCAGGGAAAATCCACAGAGAAAATATTTGGGAGTGAGGTGAAGAAAGGTAAGACAGTCGTATCTGAGAAATCAGAAATGACTTCTCTATTTACGGATACTACATGCAGCAGAGAGGGAGGAACCTCTATGTGGGAAGCCATGTATAATATACTATAAGAATAAAAACCAAGGATTCTAGAAACAATGGTCATAGTTGATGGTCATGATTCCTCAGATGCCTCCATGTTTGAGACAACATGCTCATTTTTACATCGCATAGTTGTGCATCCAAAGATAGTCCCTTATAAAGACATGGTTAAATGGGTTATTTATGATGCCGACATCTTAGACAAATAATTGAAGACCAGAACCCAACAGGTTATAGGATCTTTTACGCCATACAACCTGCAACTTATGTACCACATATGAGACCACAAGTCATCTACAACAAATAGTTCATCAAGAAGTTTGCCAATGTGAATCAGGACCTAGTAGATTTCACTTGGACCTGGTCAAATAATGAGGGAAAAAAGAATAAGATAAGAACGGTATGTACTCTGCTGCTCCTATCTCTCCCCCTCATAGTTTTGCAGCGACCATGATATGTAGATTATTTGGCAAACCTGATAGCACTAAATTTTCCCTAGAATGGTTGACATTGATAAATGTAGCCATAAACCCAAATATAATGAATTAGGGAAAAAAAATTCTGATAATTTATCAAGAACAATAATGGAGTATAGAAGGAAAAGTAGTGTCGCTTCAAGGGTTTACCCTCAATTTTTTATGAGTGCCTATATAATGGATGCAAATTTTTTTGGTTCAAAGTTTCCTATCATGGGATGGAAGTGGACTATCCAAAGTCCACATCCCATTCACATATACCATAAAGATATGTGGGAATCTCAGCTTCAACCACATTTTTACAAAATTTGTCATGGGTTCATGCTCCCTATCCACAAACAACTTTACAATCGAGATGCCCCCAGGTTTTCCAAGAAAGCCAAGGTAGATATCCTCGCCATAGCTAGATCTTTTGGGGATGAAACATTCACATATATCAGGGTATTTGGTAGCATTGCCTCCCCCCATGTCCTCCCATACTACCTTTCATATAAATTGATGGCCAGAGAGATAACCTATCAAACAACTAGTGAGGGTGGGATGAGAAAAACATTAAAGGATTCAAAGAAGGCCATTTGGCCTACATTCCCTTTACAGTGTGGAGCATTTGCATTGCATGACCTGGGGCACACATTCAAATAAGTAGAGATCATGTTATCTCTGCAATTACCTAAATTCCCAGGAAGGCAATATGACCCATTTGGCACTATCAAAGACTTTACCACCATGGTAAAAGTGAAAATATTCAGTCATGAAGAAGATGCATTTGATGACAATCTTTTTACAGAAGAACACGTTCACAGAGGTGAAGTATATGGCACAATTACTTTTTAACCATGAAGATATTGAAGCCTTTCACAAGTACAGAGAAAGGAGGCTATTGAAGGTCCCATTGGACCAATTATTGATTGAACCAATAAGGGAGCCATCTCCCAGTATATGTCTAAAAGAAGATTCCAAAGAAAAATCTAAAACTGATTCTGGAGCAAAATCCCAAGAGAAGTCTACCATGGAGTTAGAGTAGTCAGAGCAACAATCACAAAATGAGAAAAGCAGAAGTAGGGAGTTAGAAAAAGATACAGCCCAATCTATAGAAATGATAGTTGAGCAAAATTCAGCTAGCAAACAGGCTGAAATCCATTCCACCTCTGCCCAGCCAATAAAACCCATGGTGATTTATTTAGAGGAAGAATGAGAGAACTTAAAAAAAAAACCCCATACAAAGGAACAAACGCCAGAGTTGCAAACTCCACAGTAGAAATAACCCCAAGAAATTATAACAGAGGAGACTATAAATACTCAAGAGGTAGAGCACATTCTTGTCACTCCTACCTCTAAAATAGTTTTGAGGATTGAGGAGATTCCTCCTTTAGATGTATTCTATAGCCCACAACACAAAGAATTTTTTAAAAGATAAAGGAAGAAAAGGAAATTGGATTCTACAGTTGTTACTACCCTTGATAATGAACCGATGAATGTTGTCTGGAAAGACTCACCCATCCACCCATCCGCCAACCTTACTAGACTGTAGTAGTTTGTAGGTGCCTATGCTACATCGACTATCGAAAAAGCAATAGAGGTGAAAATGTTGCTTAAGAAAAAAGAAAATAAAATTATGTCACTTGAAGAATAATTATAGCAACCAAAATCCAACCAACAAGCAGAAACACAGTTAGATAAGCTTGAACAAGAGTTCAAGCAGATGCAAATATAACATCAAGCCATATTAGCAGATAAGGAAGCACAAATACAAGGAATAACCGATTTGAATAAATATGATCCAAAAATTGATGAGTTTATTACTTAAGCACTTGGCCTTAACTTCGAGACGATGCAACAAAATGAACTATTATGCCAGAATATTTCACAATGAAACTCTTATTGTGAAACAAGCGACAAATTGATGAATCAAGTCATTGAAATGAGACTTGAATATGATGAAATCTTGAAAAGAGTCTTTGACTTCATCACCTGGCAAAATTCAGAAGATGGGAGAAAGGTAAACTTATCTAAACTGGAGTAGTCACACAAAGAAATTTTATTTGCAAACTGGGATTCTCGGCTTACAGAAGCATAATAGGCAACAATAAATGTGGTAGTAGCAGCAAAGAGTGTTGTCGAGAATATTAATGAAAATTTAAATAGTGCCAACCTGGTGGTAGAGGCCATTCGAGGTTTTCTTCCTAATGTAAAACAAATTAAACTACAATGGAGGCAGGCAACAGAAGAAAAAGGAGAAGGAATTAGGCAAACGACCACGTTAAAATGGGAAGCATATTGGTGACATTTAGTGAAACCCCACACCCAATGGATGACCCTACAATGTCTAACCACTTCTATGGAGAAAATGGTGCCATCACTGATCGACGCCGTGTTCACTGGCAGCTAAAAGCGGAAATCGACCAATCGACACAGCTCATGCTCATGATGAACATTTGCGATCTAAAAGATCAAATTCAAAACAATTACTCACCATGTTCAATTATATTTTTGTTTTATTTTGCATAATTTTGAACAGTTAGTCACCTTGTCAACTATTTTTGTAATAATCTATTTTTAGTTTTATAGTTTAGTATTTAAACCCCTCTCATGCATTTAGAGAGGGGTCAAGAAATTTTATCAGAATCAATCTTAAAAACATGGACTTTTATCCCTTTGAGGAAGTTCTAGTGAAATGAATGGAATAGGATTTATTTTTATCTTATCTAGCATCTTCTACTGAAATTGCACTTTCGTACTCTTAGATGGTGTTGGATTGATTGGAACTAGATCAATATTGTTGAATCACATGAGCAGGACTTATTACAAATGGTACTTTTATCTCGTAATTTTGGTTTACTTATGTATTAAGAAATAATTTATCTTCAAGTTGTTTATGTATGAAATTTTGGGTCTTGGTTATCATTTATTGCACTTTTATATGGTGATGGCCTAAAGTTTATGTTGAATACATGAATGATTTCTTATGCGATATATCTCTCACAATCGTTTCGGCTAACTATTTATCTGAAATGATTATTGTTAAATGATTTCATTTCCAATTGCAATTGAATGATCTTTATCACCAATTGTTTCTGGACATTATTGTAGATCACGTACTTTAAATTTATTCGCAGGTATAGTCATAGCTAGATAGTGTCTATATTAGGGTATATACATATGATTATTAGTTTAGATTAGATTACTTTTAGCTAAATTATTACTCCAGATATCACATATCACCCCATCAGCACTATCATAAATTAGCTTGGGAAATTGGTCCTAGTATCCCTAGTCAGAGCCACCACACCAAACAGAAAAGGAACTACCAACCAAGGGTCGAACCAGTTGGTTTTCCGCCATGTTGTAAGCAATGATTTTCGAAACTTCAACATGTTGGCTCTAGAAGGAGGTTTTGACTGTGAATGGCAAGTAAGTCCAAATCAAAAATCCATTCTACAAGTAAAACTCCCTCACCATCACCTCCACCTTCTCGATTTCATTCCAAATCTCTTGATCCTAAGCGATGATCTGAAATTGATCTAAGACAAACAATTAAGGTATTATAGACTCATGTGCATGGATGTGCCTATGTTATTTTATGTAATGGATCGATAAGATTGTGAAATACACAGACACTGAATTAGTTAGAGAAAACATAATAGGCAAACATGTAAACAAAACAAGTTTAATAAGGAGTTCACCCAATACTCCTGGGCTACATTTCCCAGTCCAACCTTTAGTAGTGGCCTCTCTATTATGTTTTCAAAAGCAGATTTTTTACAACAGTGAGCTCAATTTGAGTCTCACATAATAGATATGAACTAGCAAGACTGTACTTGGATCCCCTAAGTCTCTGGAGTACACAAACTCTACTTACTGAAACTCGACCTCTATTGGTCACACTAGTATGAGCCCAATCTGAGACTCATACATGACAGACACATACAAAGGAGTTTGCGTGAACCTCTCAAGCCTTCTCTGGAGTACACAGACTCTCTAACTCTCTCTGGCTCTGTCTAGCTCGATGTTGCCTTCGCTTCTGCAGGTCATCTTGATTCATTCTTTCTGCTCTTAGCTTTCAGCATCTAACTAATGTTGGGTTGTGTTATATTCTTTCCACGTAATTAACAGGGGGTTTGAGGGGTACTCGTAACTCCACTTTATGGGGTTCGGGATAGCGCCCCAAAAAAATTTGGTTTTGGACCCTATGTTAGGTTGGGCGGACCCACCTATGGTTTTGTGCATGATTTTCACACATGTTTTTAGACGTGATGGTTTTCGGTCCATGGTTTTGGACGTGATGGTTTTCGGTCCATGTTATTGGATGCTTCGGCATGTATAAATATGTATTGTAACATTGAAAGGAACATAATGAAAAAACAAGCTGGTAGTCCTAGTTTTGGGATCCAGGGGAAAATCGTTGTGTATATGTGTTTTATGTGTTATGCTCTCGCATTGTTTATTTTTTGTGTTTTAGAATTCGTATGCAGGTAATTTCTATACGGGGTTAAAACCTACATTCCCTCAATTCTAGTGTGGAGGTCTCACCCAAATAGGTTAAGAATAGAGCCAAGTTGATAGCAATTGTCCTTGAAGACACTCCAGGAATTGACAAAGCACAATTTTCCTGAGTGATCGCTAACTAGTTATTCACATACCACTTAATACTCCCTCTTGCCTCAAGCCATCCCTCTTGTGGCAGGGAACCAAGATTTCGCCCCCACTTGGACATTGTAACCAGATACACAAACCCAAATTAACTCCTTGTGTGTTGTACTTCATAGTTTTCGTGATATTAGTTGACTGCATGCTTGTGCATGCATGACCACCCCCTTCATATATTGATCTCTCTTCCATGGGGTGGCGATCTCATCTCACTAATATCCTCGAATAACACCCCCATCAAGGATAATCTACACGCACAAACACACACACACATATCGAAAATGATTAAAAATTAAATTAAAAATCATTTTATCTTCTTAATGTTCAACCTAAAATGACCCACGTGGCATATAATGGATAGTGACTGGGTGCTCTATCAAGACACTTTATGGTGAAAAGGTCACTGATTCAAATCTTTGTGAGAAAAAATCTAGTCATGTTAAGGGATGATAAGGCCTAGGCTGGGTGTGAACCCCAGGTGATTTTGATGACTCAGATGTCCCTGGGATGGAACTACTCATGTCATAGGTTAGGTGTGCCAATCATCTCAAAACTCACATTACCTCAAAAAAAAAAATGTTCAATCTAAAATGAAAATAAGTCGTAGTCTAAACCTTCTATGCTTTGTTAATTTTTTGGGTATGTTTATTTTTGTTCAATTTTGTATGTAATTTAGCATATATTTGTTAGAATGAAAAGTTTTAGATATGAAATTTATTCGTAAAATGTCATGGATATTCCACTGCGTTATCACTCAGGCTGTCCCTAAGCTCCTGAAGGGATACAGCTGAGGTAACCACAAACCAATCTTTGGATTGCAGGTTCTAGCCCACCTGCAATCAGAGAGGGCTCTCTCTTGATGATTTAGCTTTGTTGATGATGATTTTAGGCTAGCTATTGGGTTCGGTGGGTTTTGTTTTTTGGGTGGAAGGAAGGCTTGGTGAAGGGGAGATGTCTTCAAGAAAAGAGGCAAGGCATAGTAAGATAAATTTCAAACCATTGGGCGTGGAGTCATGGAGTGCAACTGATGGTGCGTTTTTTTGGTCACAAGAGAAAGGTGGAGCAAGGTAGCTGTTCATGAAACAATATCCAAGCTGAATGGAGATGGGTTGAGGGCTAAGGAATGATAGGAAGCAAAGAATCTCTCAATCGGTTTAGCAGAGGGAACATGAAAGAACCATACTTAAGAGCAATTAAGAATTCTTAAATAACAGTCATTCATAGGTGAGTTAGAGTAAATATGAGCCATGAGGAACTCATATCTATGACTAAATCAAGAGGAAAACATTAAGAAGACACAGGAACTGAGCATAGAGTGCATCAAAGCAAATTCTAAACCAGACTTTAGTTCCGTGACTTGAGCATATGTGAAATTGAAAAATTACAGAGGTGAGAAAAACTTATTGTTTCATACAACAGCACAAGAATTCCATTGTTCACTCTTCAAAACCATTAGCAATGCATCAAACGGTTCATCCTCCAAGCTTTCAACAATATTTGATTATAGAAATCATCAGGTATACAGTGCGAGTCTTAGCTCAAGCAAAACATAAACCAACAAATACCAACCAACCAACCCCTTGTTACATTGTTTTGGGCCCTCTTTATAGGTAAAATATCCTAGAGTTTTTATTACAACCGACCTTAACAGGTCTGCGAGGAAAAGTGTTTTAAACCTAAACCTGTGATGGAATTAAATGCAAGTAAACATCCCTTGAGCTGCGCGAGAGGCAGCTGGATCAAAATGAGTTAATATGGTGTCTTTGACGGCCTGGTGCAGTGCTTCTGTCATAACTACGTTTTGAGTTCTGGTCCATTGATCTCATGTGAGTTTTAATGTGCAGTCATTGTGATGATGAGCACTGAGTGGTTCCTTAACTGCTTCTTGACTTTTGAGGATTTCTTTTAATGTTCTATTCACATCGAGCCCTGAGAAGATCTTCACTGATACACTTCTCCGCAACGCTGATACTCTTTGACGTGGATTTTGGCTTCATATATGCTCTGATACTCTTTAATATCTGAATCGGGTCTCTCTCTGTCTTCTGCTGCAATCAAAACTGCAAAATCGGGCTTTTTCGGCCTTTTTCGGTGCAAAATTGGCCGAGGAATCAAAAGATTTCTTAAAGTTTCTCCAATATGGCAAATTTCCCGTAGCGATGCACTATTAGCGCCATCAAAAATTGCCTCAAAATTTGAATCCGGGCCTCCTAAGATGCTTTTTCGCGCTTGCGCTTCTTTCTTTGGCAGGTGACATTAGCATGACGTCAGCAGTAGCTCCTGGTACAGTGGATGACATGAGTGGGTGACATGGCAGGGTGTTGGATGGTGCGACACCTTATATATTTCTGCGATGCGATAGTGATAGCTAAAATACTGCGAATTTGCGATGAATTAGCAGTGAAGCGAGTTTTTAAAGATAAATCGTATTTTAAACAAAATATGTGAATAAATAGAGGCATGCGGCGAGGAAGTGTTTGCGAAGTGATATGCTCTCTTGATGTAGTGGCAATGTCGCAACAGAACAAAGGAAGCGGCATGCATTTCGGGCGCATGACCCTTGCGACCGCCGATTGCCGACTAGCGATATCACATCGACTAATGGGGAAGGGGCATATATATGTAGCATATGGTATTTGTGATACGCCGATTGTGAAATGTCATTAGAGGAACATCCATGGAGGAGAAACAACAGCGAGCCATAATACCCTTGCGACCTCCGATTGCGATAATCGCGTCGGAGGGGGTCCACCGGGATCAAAAGAATGTTAAGGCAATTGACAAGGGTTGTTTGTGATCGGAGGAGGGGAATATATGGTTTTGAAGATTATTTGCGGCCTCAGAAGGGGTCCGATAACCTTAAAAGAAAGGATTACATGCTTTGGAAAGAGTCCACTGTATTGGAAGATGGTTTTAAAGGAGGAAGATGAGGGTTCTTGCTATGTTTCAGACAAACTTAGCAATTCCCAAGTGTACTTATGGTTATTTTTCAACCAGAAGGAGGGGATATTTACATAGGGGAAATAATTAATATAGTTTAGTAAGGGGATGGGAAACAGATAGGGAGTTACATAATAATTTCAGTAGTTAATATGAAAATGACAAGAAGAGCGCTAAGTCTCAGAGATCTTAGGCTTTAAGGGGTAATAGAACTTTGTAGAGAAAATATGGACCCTCCTTGAGTAAAGCAGATCTTTACCAAGGCAAATGATATGGAAAATGATGAACTAAGAGATATCAAGCAGATCTTGACCTCTTTAGGGGGAGTTAGTAAATGATTTAGGGGAGAGGGAGAAGGGGAAGTTAGACATGCCTCGCTTGAAGTCCTTCAAAATGGGAACTGCCTTGCCATACTGATTGAATAGATATAACATTTGAAAACACAAAACCGATCATAATCAATGATTCTGCAACCACAAAGCTACCTACCCAACCTACTTACCTAACATTTTTTCTTCTTTTTGGTTTGAGTGCACTTAGACTTGTAGACCCAGATTTTCAACTTTTTCTTTTTCTGTCCTCCTATCTACAGACTACCCTTATTTCTTCCAAGGGCCCAGATTAAACAGTTGGGCTCCTTTGCTTCTCTACCTGTCTAAGAATCTGCCGAGATTAAATTGTTTGGACAGATATTCATTCTCTATATTCTAAAACAGGAAATTGAAACCTAGGGAGACCAAGATTAATCTGTTTGGTCCTCCCTTTAGCATGAAAAGTCTACAAAAATGGAATAATTCTTCAAAATTGGAATGCAGAAGTTGAACTTTGACTAGCATTCTTTCATGGCCCCTTTCTTTGGTGTTTGTGAGCAAATATGGAGCATTTCAGCATGCAAAGTATGACATATTTGGCCTGTAAAAATGTCAATCATGAAATATGAGTAACCTGCTGCAGCAGGAGGCTAACAGTGGCTCCACTTGGGGATGGCTTCTCCTTGTGAAAAGCCAAGAACAACAGGTCATATTGCCTTGATCTTTTGTTGTTGTTGTGCATTGAAAACTTCTTAGTGCTAACTGTTTGGATTAATTTGAAATTTTGTACTGAAAACAACACTTTCCCTCAACTGATTTGCTAGTGAAATGTGAAGCATCGCCTGTTTTCTTCTGCGTGCTTTAGCATCTGGAATGTTGCAAAAAATAAACTAAAGTGCTGATATATACAAGCATTTTATGTACAGAAAATAACACTGCCTATTCTTCTCGATCAAAAGGGATCATGGTAATTTTTTAACATTCGTCCATTCACAGGGCCTTCTTCAGCTGCCATCTAGCATTTTGAGGAAATATGTGTTATTTCCTTGCACTGCGCTGATGATGTATGGTCCTTTCCACAAAAAATTGAATTTTTCATGTTTGCCCTTGTCTTCTCTCCGTGAATCCCACCTTAGAACTTTGCTGCCAACCCGGAAATCCTCTGCTTTAGCTTTCTTATCAAACATCTTTTTGAGCTTCTCTTGTAGCATTTGAGCTCTGACGTACACTTGCTCTCTGGTTTGTTGAAGGTGAATGGTTTGATTAATTCTTCTCTGCATGTCATTTGGTTCAGCCTGAATCTCCTGCAACAGTTTGATAGTAGGAATGCCCAAAGATGAAGGAAATCTGGCCTCCATGCCATATACTAGCTCATAAGGGCTCATCCCAATAGATTTCTTGGTTGAAAGTCTGTCTGCCCATAGGGCATTTGTGAGCTTCCTATGCCAATTCTTTTTGTTTTCCTCTAGCAGTTTCTTTATGATGTTGATGAGGCTTTTGTTGGATGATTCGGCCAAGCCATTACCTTGAGGATAGTA
>APFE030872193.1:153055-173212 GCA_000404065.3 Pinus taeda
AGTCGGGGGAGAGTATTCTTCAGAAGAAGATTCCACATGTTGATCTAGAATAGGAATCCCCCCTTCAAGATGTGGAATCTGATTATCAAATTCTTGAAATGATTTTGTTTTTACGAATCTATCCAAGAGATCAAGTTGCCGCTCAACAACATTGTCAGATTTGGATGATTCAAGAAAAATTACATCTCTAGATACAACAAACTTTTTATTTACTTCATCATAGAGGCGGTATGCTTTGGAGGTGTTTGAATGTGAGTCATAGAGTTCTTTCAGCTTTTGTAAAGCTTCAAAGGCAGTTTCCCGACACTTAGCCATTTTCTGAAAAGATTCCCGACCAAGAAGCCTAGCTTCATCTGACCTCCCTGAACTGTGAATTGCATAATATTAGTCCTCTAGATGTGAAATTTCCTCTTGAATCTGTACAATGTGCAGTTCATGCCTCCTAGGACTACTGCACTGCACAATTTGAGTGCTAAAGCCTCGACATTATCTCCCAGAATTGCACAATCCATCTACCCAGCCTGGCCTCAACTAGACAATGTGCAATCTCTAGCCTCAAGCTCATCCATTGAGCCCTAAGATATGCAATTGTGCAATGGCCCAACCTCCTTTGTTTCTCAGAACTGTGCAATATGCTCATCTCGTGTTCATCCCCTCAACCTGTCACATTGTCCCTCGAAATTGCACAATTTTCTTCCTCAGCCCAGCCTGGACTGTGCATTGTGTAGTCTCAAGGCTCAAGGTTCACCCTTGACTACTTGAACCATGGAACTTTGCAGTCACTGAGCCCCTCTCCCAACTTTTTCCCTTGTTTTGGCTCAGTCAATGGATCAATATGTACTATCTTAGACTAGAGATTTTTCGGGTTGATGTTGTCTCGTCATGAGTGAATCACAGATAGAGATACCTTATCATAACATGGAAAGATTATGAAGAAGGAAATGAAGGAGGGAAAATTTATGAAAGACATATTTGTAGATGAGTATGCAAGCTGATCAACCAAGAGAAAGAAAAGGAACACTATTTTGTGATCAAAACTCAAGACTTGAGATCATTGAAGATTCCTTATCACCAAGCCATGCAAAGGTGGAATGAAAGGAATTCTCAAGTAGATACTCAACACACAGCAACAACAGTGGCTTGATATTTCCAAATTGTTAAGTAGTCCATGTCAACAGTGTCATGTCATGTCATGTCATGAGCTGTCACATGCCACACCATTATGGTGGATTATGTAATTCATGTTTCAAAAATGTACTGTAAAGTGAAAGTCCAGAGGACATGTATGAAATACAAAGAGTCATGTAAAGTTGAAAATTCATAGAAGTAAAACAATCATGAGGGTAGATGAAGAGTCACAAGGAGGGTGAAGCATCACCTCCTCATTGTTATATATACACCCTCATTGTAAGAGAAAATGACTTTTCACCTTGGCTCCTCTCGTAAGGAATTATAGAGATAAACTAGTTCTTTTGAGGAGCAAGGAGTGGCTCCAATGCTCGACTGTTAGAGCTAGTGATGTTCATTGTATACATGTGTCATTGAAATTTTACTTAATATAAGAAGCCTTATGGACTAACATGTTATTCATGCATGGATTATGGATATTTGTAAGACTATTCTATGAATGTTTGTAATTCATGTTTTCTTTCATCTGTGCTAAAGTAGTTGAACTATTTCAGTTATTTTGGTAATTTCTATTATCATTGTCACATCCTCGTGGACTATTCCGCTAGATATTAGATGGGTATTCCTTGTTACATTGGTTGCACTGTCACATGTCTGTGGAATACTTCTCTTGATGTTGTACAAATCCTTCTTGTTCATGTGTGTCTCTACTAGGGTGGTACTACTACCTCTCTCTTAGAGGCTCACTTTTCCTCCCCTATGCAGTGAAATAAAATTGAGACACATACGACCGAACAATCACCAGGCACACCCCCTTGCTTTTCGAAGGCACATTTTCTCTCCTCTCTCTTGCTGACAGTTAGATCCAAGTCATATATGTAAGATACTTGACAACCGGGCCATATTCCAGATGGGGTTTCTATCCCAAATGGTGTGAGGTCTAATTGGGACCACATATTGGGGAGACCCCTTAAATGTTGGTGGGTACAACACTGTCAATGCAACCTCAAAACTTCTGCCAAATGCTCAACATGCTCTTCCTCAATCTTATAAATATCAAGATGTCATCAATGAATACAATAACGAACTTGTCCATATAAGGATGCGACACACTATTCGTCAAGCACATATAAGTAGCTATAGCATTAGTCAAAGCGAACTACAACAAACTCATAATGACCATACTTGGTATTGAAAGAAGTATTGTAGATGTCCTCTTCCTTGATGCATACCTAATGATATCCTGATCTCAGATCAATCTTTGAGAACACTATTGATCCCTCCAAGTGATAAAAAAGTCATCAATCCTCAATAATGGGTACCTGTTCTTGATCATCACCTTGTTCAGCTGTTTGTAATCAATGCACAACTTGAGAGTACTATCGTTCTTCTTCACAAACAATATTAGTGCACCCCAAGGTGAAACACTTGGCCTAATATATCACTCATCAAGCATCTCCTTCAGCTACAACTTTAACTCTACTAAATCTGGTGTCCTCATCTTGTATGGTACCTTTGATGCTAGCATTTCCCCTGGTATGAGATCAATAGAAAAGTCAACTTCCTTGTGGGGAGGCAAATTTGGAATATCTGTTGGAAACACATCTTGAAACTGATGTAATATAAGGTACCTCTTGAATATTTCTGCATCCTCAACATCCTTACCCTTATCAGTAGAGATATGGACTGCAAACATCACACATTCTTTTCTGCAACTGCGCTTAGTCTACATAATGGTGTCTGTCTAGTCAATTTAACATCTTAAATTTCTCTACATAAATTATCAATCCGGGTATCGTAAACTGATGAAGTGTGGTGCACTATATGTGCTTAGTTAACCATTCTCTTACTTCGTTGTTTATAGTTTTTATTTTGTTTTGGGGTTTTGTTCTTGTTGATCTCCTAAAGTGGCTAATGCAAATGGAAATCTTATTCTAAGGTCTTAAGAATACTTTTAAAGGTCAAGTATGGATCTAGATTCAAGACAAGGTTTATGTCCCTAATGGTAACTTCCAAACTTAGCACTTCAAAAGATCTCAAAACATGTTATTGATGGAATTAGTACTTAAACAAAAGTGTAAATATGCAACTACTTAAATCAAACAAAATATGAAATACTGATCATGAAATCATTGTCTCCGCTGCTTGTCTAAATACGGAAATAAAAGTTAAGCTATTGCACTCAAACAAATCAAAAACTGCAAACTAATAAAAGTAAAATCAAATCACATCATTCATAGTTCGATTCCTCGCCAGGTAGTCTAAGCTATGGCTTTCGGAGATAATCATCAATGATATGAGCAAGTTGATATCTAATTGCAAGAAAGTAAAACTAAAATCAAATCACATCATTCATAGTTTGATTCCTCGCCATGTAGTCTAAGCTATGGCTTTTGGAGATAATTGTCAATGATATGAGCAAGTTGATATCTAATTGAAGGAAAGTAAAACTAAAATCAAATCACATCATTCATAGTTCGATCCCTCGCCAGGTAGTCTAAGCTATGGCTTTCGGAGATAATCGTCAATGATATGAGCAAGTTGATATCTAATTGCAGGAAAGTAAAACTAAAATCAAATCACATCATTCATAGTTCGATTCCTCGCCAGATAGTCTAAGCTATGGCTTTCGGAGATAATCGTCAATGATATGATCAAGTTTATATCTAATTGCAAGAAAGTAAAACTAAAATCAAATCACATCATTCATAGTTCGAGTCCTTGCTAGGTAGTCTAAGTTATGGCTTTCGGAGATAATCGTCAATGATATGAGCAAGTTGATATCTAAACTAACTGACAAAGCAAATGAATAAAACTGAAATCAAAGCATAACTGAAACTGAAAAGCTAAAAAAAAACAAAGTCAGCAGAGAGGCAAATCTCATGTCACTATTTGATGCAAAAACATGTAAACAAAAACTAATCTACAATCAACCAGTTGAACACACTTACATGAATCAAAATTGCATGAATGGAAAATCTAATCTATCAAACTTGAAAGCAATCAAATGACATAATGAAATCAATGCAAAATTACAAAATGAAATCTACTCTACGTTACATTCTAGTATGCTCCATGACATCTACTTCACATCTCCTTCCATGTTGAGAACATCAAAGCTTTATTCAAATTCTTCAAAATTACAAAGTACAACAAAGCTCTCCAAAGCTTTCAAAAGCCATCAAGGAAGAAATATAAACTCTAAGCTAAGCTAAGACTCACAAGCTAACAAATGAAGGAGAGAGATCTCCTATTTATACAAAAAGATGAGAAGCCATCTCATTAATGAGAGTCCAGGAATCTCTCCCTCTATCTCTAGAGTCCTAATCAAAATAGGAACTGATAAGACACATGTCTTCTTAGAGTTTCAATACAATTAGGAGATGTGACACATATCCTCATGATCCCATGATTCTCTCCACTCAAATTCGAATTTGGCCTTAGGGTGCCACATAAAGGTCTTCTATAAGTCTCCTTTTGACCTACACATGTCAACAATCTCGACCCACTTGTTAGGTATAAGCATATGCACATTATTTTCTAATTTTTAACCACAAATTCACTTAAAAAGGCTAAGAATTAATAAAGATTGGAAAAACATAAATGTGGCCCAATGATAATGAAAGTGGGATGAATGTAGTGACATAGTAGTGACATGGAGGTGATATAATGGACATAATAGTGAAAGTGTAATGGAAATGAATGACATTTTCAAGACCCAACAGTGACCATCCTCACTGATGTAGGCTTCTTCTTTCCTTGTAGAATTCTATTTTCCCCATTATCATCTAGGCATTAAATAGCCTTGTCATAACAATCTACATTGGTCTTGTGAAGGTACATCCAATCCATACCCAAAAGCATACTCTATGATCCCAGTGATAATAAATTTAGATGTTTTGTTGTAGGCATACCATTCAACTCGAATGCATAAGCTCTTACCCAGTGATGAACTCTCTTATTAATACCTGTAGCCAACTACACCAACTAAGACTTTGCATGCACTTCTTTTCTCAAGCCACACTTATCCACCATGTTAGGATTAACATAACTATAATTAGATTCGGGATCAACAAAATATATAAAACTCAACCTCAGATCTTACCTTCCATCTCAATAATGGATTCCTGATGATCTTCCTGCTTGTTGTCTACAATTCCATAAATCCAAGGAATGTTATGACTAACATCTCGAATTGTTTGCGCCTCCTGAGCACTATAGATCTGAGGCCTACCACCCTAGTACAATGGAAAATCCTTCTTGCAATGATCTTTTCCACATATCCAACATTGCAATGGCCCCCTACCATCACCTCTGTTCTGCTTCTCTCTAGGGTGTGACCCATGTCCCTTCTCAGCCGCGTTGAACTTCTTGTAAGGAACTACATTTTCCTTCTCACATATATCCTGAGGTATTCCCCGCTTCTGTGGCCACTTCCCTTTAATTTTATCATTTCCCTTCAAGTCACACTTAGGCTCAACTTTTCTCTTTGACTGCTCATAACAATGCTTTAGCTTCCTGATGGATTCCTCTAATTATATAGGCTCATCAAACTCAATCCAGTCTCTATATGTTGATGTCAACCCATTGATGAATCTCTGGATCTTATCCTTCTCATCCTTGAGATAAGGCACATACCTCAACAACTCCAGGAACATGCTACTGTACTCATCATTTTTCATAGAACCCATTTGCAACTCATAAAATTCCTTAGCTCTCTCATCATAGTACCTCTTAGATAAGTACTTCTTCTTGAAGAGTCTCTCAAACTCATCCAAAATCAATTATTCTTCCCAAATTCCCTTTACACTCTTCACATCTTCCCACCAAATATCTACTTTCCATTTGAGACTGAAGGTGGCTATCTTGGCTTTCATGTTCTCTAAATAGCTATGCAATTTGAAGAATTTATTCATCCTAAGAAACCATGCCTCTTCATCTTCTAAATTCTTCATCTCTCCATCAAATGTAGGTGGCTTGAATTTCTTGAACTCCTCAGGTAAGTAATCACCCCTCCTATAAGGATGATGACGGTGATGACCATGATGATGTATCCTAGATGAGGAACTACAATGATTCCCATACATACTAGTCCTCCTATTAGGTGTATCTAATGATTTGCCATCTCTAAATGTATCCCCTCTATTCAACCTATATTCAAACCGAGACATGCTACCGTAGGCTCCATTACTTTTCTCTTCGTTCTCTTGAATAATCCTCAACTATCCTTGTTTCTGCAATTCTGACAAGCTATGAAGAATCGTTGCATTGACATCTATCTACTTTTCTGGATCCCTTGCAAGTATTCCTTGAGCCTCAACCAACCTTTCATTATCCACTTTGCAAATTCTGATCTCTACCCTCAAACTCCTCAATGTATTTTCTATACCTAGAGAATCATCTCCTCCTTGCTGCCCAACTGATCTATATGGAGAGTCGTGGGAACTGTAGTCTACCATTTTTCTTTTCATCCTTGATTCTCTTCTTCCTGCAAGTAGGCCACGTGAGATAAACCAAATAGATACCAAAATCAAAACCATACCTTATTGATGTTCATTGTAGGCTTATATCATCTGCAAAATCAGTCCACATTAGCGTGATACATATATAATCATAATCACATTAATATAACAACATCATGCATGACCATACCAACAGTACACCATGACCCCATGCATGAAAACCATAACCATGACAACATTAGAATTTACCCAAAGAGAGTGTAACCTGCTCTGATAACACCCTATTGCCTCCTCCCACATTTGCCTGCTTTCATTGACTTGCCTAGGGAAAACATGAGCTGAGGATCACTATGATAAGACTCAGCCTCCTATATGACCTTAAGGAAACATATTTGACAACTTAAGACCGTACCAACTTCCCTCAGGTGCTGCATGACCTCCAGGAGAAACCCAACTCCTCCAGGTGTCTAGCCCGTGAAATAACTCTCTTTTTCACTGACCTAGAGCCTCAAATGATTCCTTGCCAAGGCATGAAAGTGAATGTAGCCCTCCAGTCACACTGATATCCTGCCTCCATGCAACTGTGGACTTTTCCAGTCATTTCTATGCCAACAACCCCAAATTCTGAGCCACTTTTTTAGGGCGAGGACTTAGGCCTCTTCCCAAAACTCAACGAAACTTCCAGAAATGATAAATGGCATAGAAACAAAGCTTATGAACCAAAAGTTGAACCAAGACTTGACTTGAACTCTCCCAACCAGGATTGACATTCCGTCAAACACATGGTAAACATGCAACCTATAGGTCATGAATGCATACATGAACATACGGATATGAAAACTTATATGAGGTTTAACAAGAAGGGCTAATGCCTTACCATAATAGCTATCATAACACCAATGAGGTCACACATTAATTAACCATACATTCATTAATGGTAATGTGTTAAGAGCCATACTTAGATCTATCGAATAACCATGCTTATAACAAAATAAATAACAATGATAGAACAACCATTAAAACCACATAATAACAAGTGTACTTACTCATCAAAAGCAAGATGAACTTAGATCTTATTAACCATATGCAAAATCCAACCAAGTAAGGGACTTCCACGTGATACCCGACATATATTGGGCTGAAAAAAATATTTTTTTCAAGCAATCACCCCTATGCCATATTCCAAGCATGAATGTGGGATCTCATGGGATAAACCAATCCATAAAAAACAAAGGGAATCTAGAGGTTAAACCACCTCCGCCCTCACCATACTGTGATCTCACCTAAACTGGTCCTGAGATCACAAAACTAAACCGACCTTGGATTCCTCAGAATACCATCACCATTCCTTGAGGAATTTTCTTGTCTCCACCCACCTATTGAGGGATTCTTGTAGAAAACCATCTCCACCCCCAACACTTGTGATTTTCCTGAGACCACCTCACCTAGATCTAAAATATTCTCGCAATCCAAAGCTCAATCGAGAAAGAATCCCATCACACCGTGGTTATCTGGAAATGGAAAGGCAAGGCTAAAAACCACTGTCAAAACTGAGAAAAATCCATGCCACCGATAACAATGAAACCAAATACACACATGCATATTATATGCACGCTAAAACCAGTTAGGAATTCATACATGCAATCTGTTACTAGCAAGTATTCCCGATGAAGTTGCCTCATCCAACCTTTCCTTGATTTATCCTTGATTCCTTTGCCTTCCTTGTCCTTCCATTTCCTTCCTTTTATTTCCTTGCTTTCCTTGTCTTCTTGGTGCTCTTCTCCTCTCTGAGACTAACTCCAAAACTGAACTGAAAAAAAGCTACAAAATGATCCTCTGATGTCATTCTTGATGCTTCTAATTTCTTCATTTTCCCTCTATTTTCCTTCAATTTCCTCCTCACATGCAACCTGTGACCTTTCACCTCCATTTTCTTCCTAATTTCCTTTATTTTCATAAAAAAATATTCCAATTAATGCCTCTTTTCCTTTTCAATGCCTTTGCCAATTTCCCCTTATCCATAAACAGAACAAGTGATGCCTACTAGGATATTTTTCCCAACATTCAAAGTGTAATAAGTGTCCCTTAACCTTGGTCTTATTTTTCCTTTATTAAATTTATTACATGAACTTTTAACCTAAGGTTGGTACAAAGTATTAGATCTAAAATAAAACATAGTAGCATATAGGGGCTATCTAGTGCATGAGAGGATGAACTTGCAACCAAAAAAACTCTCAAAAACTTGTTCCAAATGTCATTAAAAATCTAGAGAGGGGACTATAATATAAAAATTAGGAGGAATGTGAGGTTTCCACCTCAATTGGGTGAGCCACATCCTTACTATTAGTGCAAGGGTTGAGCTTAGAGTAGAGCCTACTTTAATATAAGCCAAACACCCCATGATGTCAATGAACTATAAATAAATTCTCTTGATATTCATTATTATTTTATCCCACACATCATGGCATTCCAACAAAACCTTGCGAAGGAACATCTTCAAGTGCCAATCCATTTCTATTGTGTGGAATATTTGTTATACCTGCCTTGCATGTGCCCATTATTTGGCACCCAAGTTGCAATTTTTATTTGGATTTGATCACTATATTGTTTTCATCCATTTTGAAGCTTTAAGGGTGGAAATATTAGAGAAATCAACTCACAAGAGTAGTTTTAGTGATAGTACCCAATTTGTAGAATTGGAGTTAGAAAACTTGAGAAGCTAGTTTGAGGCCTTAAATGATTTATTGTTCTTCTTTGGCAGGGGGAGCATGGGGAGGGGGGTGTAAAATTTTTATTCCTAGGCATAACACCCCCTAAAACTATTCTACACATATATGCCTTTATAATGGTTCAATAAATATGTCAATTAGACTTTGGATGCAAAAGTTATGCTTCTTTGAAGTTGATCTATCATGATAAACCAACATGGTTTGAGAAGATTCCACTTCAACTCCCATTATTAATGGAAAAGGGGTTAGCCACATGCGAACTATGAAGAGGAATATATAAGGTTTGAATTGTAAGTCATGTTGAAGGTTGAATGTCTCATATTTAACCCTAGTTAGATATTAGGCTATGTTATAACTAGGCCACCTAGAGGAAAAGGCGTCCCATTCTATTTTTTTGCATTTCATTCAATAATAGATAAAAATATCTAAGTGTAGATAGGAAGAGAACATAATATATGGGTTTTGTGTTTTGTAGGATCCCACAAGTCACATCTCAGAAAACTCCATAGAGAGTTCCTTCTCCTTTGTGTTTGCATCATTTCCATTCTAGACAAAAGAGAGTAGATAAACCTCACCTTCTAGATAGGTTTTCTCTTGAAAGACTTTCTCCGATCATATCTTTGTGATCATGGTGTTTGGAATGTGTTTGTATTTCACTCCTTTTTGTTTTTTGAATTTTATTGCATGCATAAGAAAAACAATAACAATTAATAAATATAGAAATGTAAGGAAAATTAACCCTAATATAATATATTTAAAAATTTAGTCTATTTTATCATATATGTTGTGACAAAGTGTCTAGTGGAATATCCACAACAATTTACAAATCATATTTTCATAAAAATAGACTCCTTTACGTGTTTTGTGGGAAGTTGCAGGGGATTAAAAAAGATTAAGAAAAAAGTCACAAACCCCAATGATGGTCGATGAATCAATTTATGATAATCCTCAAGATGTAGCTGAAGATAGATTTACATGATTAGAAAGGAATGTCACATATAGAAACAATAATGTGAATCTCTTCATGGAATCCCTAACTAATAATCTTGGGATATTAGGAGAAAAATGAGGTTATAGCACAAAGGTCAGATTCGGATCAAGAAGAACCTAAGAAGGAGTCCAGGAAACCAAAAAAATAGTAGCGGAGTTTGTATGCCATAAACAATTCATAGCCTGTCTTCAAGATGGAAGTAAAGGTGGAAATAATTCCATACAAGGTGAGATTGATTCTTTCAAATGAAATCATTAGTTATAGTAGTTAGAGGTTTACTTTAGTGTTCATGAAATATATGAGGAATATAAAATTTAATTTTCATGTTTGAAATTAGAATTCCATGTCATAACCTAGTGGAAACCCTAAGGCTAGATGGGGATCCTCCAGTAACTAAGTGGGAGGATTTTAAAGCTCTCATAAGGTCCCAATTATACCCTATGGGGTATTTAGAGGACCAATGCATATGCATTAGGGGAGTTTTGAGGTAAAAAATGGGCCTCAAAATAAAAATGTACCAACAAAAATAAATTTAAGAGAACCAATAGGATTCGAGATGATGATGTCATCCCCTAGGGATAATACTTTTGGAGGAAAAAAAAGTACTTTTTTAGTAACATTTTTGACTTATCTCCTTATAGGCTTTCTCAAATTTTGAGAGTGTACACTCGTTGGATGCGGAATTTGATTTTGTATCCAGCAAGTACCCACTTTGCATACTTTTTGTAGATCCAGACTATAAAAAAACAAAATATGTGTTTTTTCATGTTTTTTGAATCTTTCTTTTTGTGGATCTACTCAAAAGTATGCAAGTTGGTTATTCGTTGGATGAAAAATACGATTCCTCATCTAATGAGTGTATACTTGAAATTTGAGTAAACATACAAGGAGGTAAGTCGAGAATATAATTAAAAAAAATGTAGGTTTCTTTCTTTTCTTTTAAAAAAACATAACTCTTATTTTATTATTTTCCTTAGGAGGCTCATTTTAGACCTCAAAATTCCCCTAATGGTGGCCCTACTTCAAACAAAGATAGGGGTATAGTATATAGGAGTACCCGAAAAAATTGAGAAAGATGATAATAATGATGGGTACCTCTCCCAAGGATCCAAACATACTCATGTATCTAGGGAGTTTACACAACCATATAGAAAATGATGTTGTTCAAATCCAGAACATTGGACAAGGCTTATTTGCATGATAAATGCCTAGAAAACATAGGCTAGAATAAAGGGAAATCAAGTGGTTCAAAGTAGAAATAAGAAACACCAGGAAGCTTACAAAGATGGGAATAAATGGAAAGCAGGGGAGGACAAGAAGACAACAACAACGTCACACTAATGAAACGATATAGAAACCACTACACTCACTATAATGTTGAATGTCACACAAAAGAGAAGTGTTGGAAATTACATCCAGAACTCAACCAAAGACCTAGAATAATGATGGGAAGAAGAAAAATGTCATGGCAAAATATCTAATAGATTAGGTGGAAATAAGCTCATACATGGATGAAAATATTGTCTGCACATCAATGCAGAAGGGGGTGAATATGAGTATCCCTCAACAACAAGAAGAGAAGGAGATGACCAAAATATTCCATGTAAATATACAAGTCAAGAACACAAAAATTGATGCTTTGTTTGACTCTTGGATTTGAGGTTTGAGGTCACCCTATCCCATATCCATTGGGATGGGAAAATAATTGTTTAGAAATCAAGGTAACAAAATAGTTTAAACTAAAATTTTCTATCAGTGATGATTTTATTAATGAAGTCACAATTGGATGTAATTCTACTTGATGCATGTGGAGTGATGTTTGGGGGTTCCTATATGTACATGTAGAATGCAATCTACATGTTGAAATCCAACTAGTATCTTCTTATCAAGGACAAAAAATCCTTCATCATCAATGTTCATAAGGGAAAGTCTATTTTTTTAATATTAAGAGCCAACCAAGCTAAGAAAATTATTAGTTACAACAAGAAGTATCTTTTACTATCTTTAAGAGAAAACTAGTCTATAGAAGAGTCAATGAGACCAAAGGCATCCTTGAGGAGGTGCAATAAGGAACACATAAAAGAACTAGAACAATTGTTATAGGCATATAGTGGAGTATTCCAAGAGTCTAAAGGGATACCAAATAAGAGGGAAGTGGAGCATGAGATCCAACTATTACCAAACTATCTATCGTTAAATATCAGGTCGTATAGTAAGTCTATTCTAGAAGAAAATGAGATTAAGAAGCAGTTGTGGAAATTACTAGAGTAGCATGTTATTCAACCAAGTACCTCATATGTGGGTCACCCATCATAATTTTTCCAAAGAAGGATGGAACTCGATGAATTTTCATTTGTTATAGGGTGTTAAAAAATTACCCTCAAGAACATGTACCCCCCGCCTATGATAAATGACCTATTAAACCAGTTGCAATAGGAAAAATACTTCACCAAAGTGGATTGAAAATCAGGGTATCACCATGTTTGATTCAAATAAGAAGATACCTAGAAGAATTCCTTGAAAACTAGACAAGGCTTGTATGAGTGGTTAGTCATGCCATTTGGTCTATGCAATGCCTCGGGCTATGTCCATGAGATTAATGAACGACATACTACTCCCACACACAGATTCATTTGTTATGGTTTATTTATATGATATATTAGTATACGGTGATACTTGAGAGTAGCACATCTCACATGTGATGCAGGTGCTAGAGAATTGAAGAAGTGTGAATTTGCATAGTAGCATTTGGTGTATTTAGGCTAAATGATTGGTGGAGGGGAGATTACAAGAGACCTTTCCAAGATGGAGGCTATCATGAAGTGGCTAGTTCCTACCAATGTTTATAACATCAAAATTTTCATTGGGGTATTACAATACCAAAAGAAATTCATAGCTTCATTTAAAGCAATACCTTCACCACTCCATGCCATAATAACAAGTGCTAAAAGATTCTAGTGAGGGAAGTGTTAATAGAATTCCTTTTAGGAGTTGAAGAAGAAAATAACTCAAGTGTTTATTCTTACATTACCAAAATTGGAACATCCTTTTGAAGTGGACATGAATGCGAATGGGTATCTTATGGGAGTGGTCTTGATGTAGGGAGGAAGGCCTATATGCCACCATTCTAAAGTGTTTCATGGGGAGATTCTCAACTATCCTACCTATGACAAGGAGCTCTATGCCCTAGTACAAGGTACCAAAAAGTGGAAACACTATCTAATGGGAAAAGAGACAATCATCCACACATACCACTAGCTAATAAAGTACTTGCAGGGACAAAGTAAGTTACATTAGATTATGTATTACAAGTGGATGGGGTTTTTACAACAATTTCATTTAGTGATCAAGTATAAAAAAAGGTAGTATAAACAAGTTGGATGATATGATTTCAAAGGCCACGCACATCAAAAATCACATGTTTGGAAACTCTGATGCATATGAAGCCTTTTACCCATGATGCATATAAAGAGACATATGCAGAGGATGAGGACTTCAATGTGGTATTTTAGCAGTTGTAGAGCCACAATTGAATATCATCTCCAAAGTGAGTTACCCTATAAGCTAGAGTAGTTATGTTTTCTTAAAGGCGAGTGATTGCAACTAATAAGAGAGGATTAAGCATCCAAGGTTGTAGGGAATTTTGGTGTGGGGAAAACATTATCCAACTTACAGATGTATGTCTACTAGCCCAAAATGCAAGAAGATGTAGCTAGGTTCATAAGGGGATATATGGTTAGTTGTATCAACAAGCCTAGTAATAGGAAATGAGGTTTATACCATCCCTTACTTATACCCATTCATCCTTGGGAAATCATTTCCATGAACTCTATGGGAGGTTTACTCATAACTAGGAAGGGACATGACTACCTGCACGTGGTAGTGGATAGATTCAGTAAGATGTGCATTCTCATTCCCTATAAAAATTCTATCAATGGAAATGAAGTAATGAACTTTTCCTTTGGATAGGTCTAGGTACACTTTCAGATACCAAAGAGCATCATTTAAGATAGGGATACTAGATTTCTTAGTGCATTTTGGACTATATTGTGGGAGAAGATGGACACAAAGTTGAAGTCTATAGCATTGCATCCATAGATAGATGGGAAAAAAAAGTATTCAACATGATTTAGGTACAACGTTTGAGGGGTTATAATAAGAAGCATTCAAAGACTTGCGATAAAAAATTGGTGTGTGTGTGTGTATAACTCTCTTATAAAAATGTAATCCACAGTTCTACTAGTAAGTCCCCATTTGAATTTTTTTTTGTATATTTTCCACCTTCACATTTTAATATTTCATGTGGACAACAAGGAGGATTGGGGGAGGATCTCAGAAAGGATTTTTTAAGGGTAGAGAAATTTACTAAGAAGATTAGGAAGATCCATCTGCATGTACAATACACATTGAATAAGTCACATGAAAAGGACAAGGCCATGCATGATGAACATATAATAGAGAATTTATTTAGAGTGGGAGATAGAGTATTTTTATATTTGAGCATGGAGAGGTTACAGGGTCCTAGTAATCAAATCAAAGCTCTACATTATGGTCCTATGGAGATACTCGAAATGGTGCGAGATAATACCTATTGACTCAGTTTTCCCGCATACATGTGCATTTAATTAGTGGTGAATATGGAAAATATAAAAACATATGAGCCACCCATTTTGAATCAAGAAGAATAGAAGGTCCTACTATCATACATGACTTAGCTCCAAATGCTTAGATAAAGTTGATAGTGGATACGATTTTGCAAGAGAGGTCCAACACTACAAGATAGTGGAAATATAACAATTAGCAGATTGGGTTCAAAGATAGTTTCTAAGCAAGTCAGTCTAAATGGTATTCCAAGGAGAAGGTAGAGGAAAAATTTCCTCACCTCATTCAATAAAAACTTTTTGGGAATCAAATCCTTCTAAACTGGGAAGGTATGATGCATATTATATCTCTATATTTTTTTCATCCATATTGATGATTTCAAGATGGAAAAATAAGAGAAATCAACTTATAGGAAGAGTTTTAGCTAACTTAGCAAGTGTTGGAGCTAAGAATGGAGTATGCGAACAACTCTAGGGTTTGTGTTTTCTATAGTTTTTGTCTAGTTGTCATCACACGCCTTAGGATGAATATCCTTCTTATGGGGTTGATATGGTCAAAGGATGCAGATTTCAATAAATTTCCAGATGAATACAATCAATCATCTAAGTTATTATGTGTGGAGGAAAGGATGGCCTCTGAGAATATTTTATGTAATGTTTTCTTATAGAATGTAGACACAACCTTCTTTAAATGGGAGCAAAAGGAATTAACAGCTTGTGGCCACATTTGTTAGCTTTTGCAATCTATACATGGGTTGCAGTGGTTAATATTTCACATGACGTTGTGTGACCATCTTTGAATATATATTTATATCTTTCACACACATTTGGTTCTATGGATACAAAAATCTATGGAGGTCATTCTCTCTAGATCTAAGGATCCTCGTGTGGGGGTTTTGTTTCCTTTTTTATTTTGGAGCCTAAAATCATAGATATTCCCTCGAGGGTTATGATCGCTTTATTAAAATTGGAGTTTGGATATGTGGATTGAGACAAGGATCTAGATCTCATTGAAGATATTTTTCCTTTGGATTAACACATCTATGGATTTTCTCTTTGGCAACTAGATTCAAATCTAGAAAAATAATCAAAAAGTAAAAGAAAAATATCATATTTTTGTTAAGAATTTAAATGGGAAGGATACAATATATTGGATAATAGGCACAAATGTATTAGAACAACTATGGGTAAGAATCCAAATTACTGGGGATTACGAGTAACACATCAAGTTTTGATATATAAAGGGAAATTGCTCTCGGATTCTTGTCAGCTGAAAGATTATGGAGTGGCAAAGGATTCTACCATAACCTTAACTTTGAGAATGTAAGGGTGGTTTTTTAGCCTTAAAAAAACCTAATATGAATCCTACAAATCCTAATGGATCTATCTCATTTAAGGATGGACTGAAAGGGAAGAGTTTTTCTCTAAATGATTAGGCAAAAATATTCTAGGACCCTACATTGTCGAGCATATAGACAAGGTTCTAGATATGGACATAAAAAACTTGAAGGTAAAATCATACTTTGCTAATCTACAATCTAAGACTATCATATGTCGGTTTAATGGTTTTTGGCCAAGACCTAAAGACTTATATCAACGGGTGTACTCTTCATGGACAACAAATTGTGATATCTACTTGTGCTCTAAAGGCTTCTTCACAGTACAATTTGATGCTCAACAAGATATGGAAAAGGTTCTAAATAAATGACCATGGTTTTGGGGTAGATATGGGCTCTTTGTTACCTCATGGTTCCCAGAGTTTGATGAAACAAGCATGACCGTAACAACAATGCCGGTATGGGTGAGGTTGCAAAATATCCCTCTTCCTTTCTAGCACCATAAAGTCTTGGAGGATATCAAAAATATTTTGGGAAAATTCAAAAAAATGGATTTGGGAAAAACAACAAAAGGAATATTTACATTTTCCAGGATATGTGTAGAGGTCAACCTTAGCAAAGATATTCCTGATTGTCTTCTTTTAAAACATGAAAACTTTCAATGGACACAAGTATTAGATTATGAGAATATGCCATATAGATGTCAAACTTGTTTTCAAACATGTCACTTGCAGAATACTTTCCCACAACAACAAATGCCAACAAAAAGAAAATGAGGTAGGCCCCCAAGCCAAGGGGATGGAAATTTCCTGACACTTTAGAAAAAGAAAAAGAAGAACTCGAGGAAAATATTCGAAATATGGAATCACAAACACAACATGACAACCAATTAAATGGTGGAATGGAGGATCAATCCAAAACAATGACTCCTAACCAAAAGGGTACAAAATCAATAGAGTTCATAGTATCGAAGCAGCAGGAGGCAGAAACATCCAATAAAAAGGAAGCAGGGGGAATAAAGAGAACCCATGTATCTAAGGGCTCGGACTCAGACAAAGAAGTCTTCCCGAAGGGGGACAAAATCAACTGGTGATAGTAACAGCCGCTCCCAATCAAGGAGTTTGGTGAAAGGTGGAGAAAAAGAAAGGAAAAAGGGGTAAGCTAAGTGATTTTGATAACACTTAGCCTTGAAAAATTTATGTAATTTTTTTATATAATTTTTTTCTTTTTGTGTATTAGTCGAAAGGCTTACTTGATCAAATGCTTTCGGGAAAAATGCAGAATTTAATTTTGTTCCTTGTTTTTCCAGTTGAATAAAATTATGATTTTTCTTCGGAAAAAAGGATGAGTTTTAGATGTTGGGAAAAAATTGGAAAATTAGGGTCATAAACGTTATTGGGTTAGTTTTAGGCCTTCATTAACAATTTTTGGGATGTAGAACTTTGTCGTGTAAGTGTATCACCCACTAACACTATTCTACACACAAAGGCCTTTCCAACGATCTAGTAAATTTATAATGGGAGTTTAGATAAAAAATTTATGCTTTCTAAAAACTCACTTATCATGATTAACCACCATAATTTTACAAGATTCCACACTAACCCATGTTACTCATGGAAAAGTGGATAGCCACATGGATACTATGAAGAGGACCCTGGAAGGGTGAAATTGTAACTCATGTTGAGGGTTGAATTGGTCAAATTGAACCCATAGTTGGATGTCAGGTTTTGTTATGACTAGGTCACCAGGAGGAAAGGGGTTCCATTATATTTTATTTACATTTTTTTCCTGTAGTAGAGCAAAGTAACTAAGTGTGGAGTGAGAAAGAGAGAATAACATAGGTGGTTTGTGTACTATAGGGGCCCATAGGGCACAACTCTCACAAAACTCCATAAAGGGTGCTTTATCCTTCATATTTAGATCATTTCCATTCAAAGCAAAAGAGAATAGATAAGCCTCACCATCTAGTTTAGTTTTTCCTCGAAAGGATTTCTTAGATCATACATTTGTGTTCATGGTGTTTGGTGTACATTTGTATTTCAATGTGCTCTATTTTTTGCATTTTATTATATGAATAAACAAGAAAAAGATAATTAACAAATCCAGAAATCAAAGGAGAAATTAACCCTCACAGTAAATATTTTATATTTCAATCTATTTTTATGAAATATGTAGTGATTAATTGTCTAGTGGAATATCCACGACAATTTATGGATAAAATATCCTTAATAATTTTCATATCTAAGTGACTCTAACACTCCTATAAGATATCTTCCTCCAAGACATTAAGCTCAAGGTTCACCACTAGAGGAGTTTGGTTGTGATATAAGTGAGCATAATATTCAATAGGGAATCAAGCTATTGCACCACCTGGATAAGCATGCCATCCACCACTCCAGTGACATCTTGCGTTTTGGTGGGTCATGGTGAAAAGGGGAAGGAAGTAGCATGAATGGTTAAAATACTAGTGAATTGAGGGGCCAAGAATATGCATCTAAGAGAAAACTTTGAGACCTCTTGAGCCAATTAATAGATATGAAACCTCCCCCATAGAGCCGAAACTCCATTTAATGAACTAAAGAGAGAACGAGAGGAAAGAGTAGAAGATGTTGATGGGGAGGGATGCAAACAAAGATTACTCTCAAAGAAAGTTCATAATAGAGATGGAAATAAGCCGATCTGAAAACATAACAACGATGAGCATCAAAATATGGAGGAAAAACCATCACCTTGCCACAAGCAAACTCTCTAGAAGTGAGAGTTGCCCGTATTTGTGGAATAATGAGAAGTCATAAAGCATAATGCATGCATGAGTTGTTGTTAATGCCCTTTTTTGGTGGGTAGGCCATATCTGCCACATGTATTTCCTGTGTTGATGGTGGTCCAATCCCTTGTCACCTCCCTACCTTCATTAATTATCCCCATTGGGGAATTTACATTTTATTAATTATTTCCAGTTGTCATAACAATTTTTGTGTCAAGAGGCACTCCACAACCCAGTATGGGGGAGATGTTGTAGTGAAGCATTAGGTGAGAAATAAAAATTAATGTTAGCTCAATTTTAATATTCAGGTATGGAGGAGATTTTAAAAGAAAATTTAATCGAAACAAGAATTTCTAGAGAATTAGTAACTTCGAAAGATCGATTGCCATAATTACACTACATACAACTATTTCATAAATGCCACAAATGAGTTAGCTACAACATGTATATGAAGACTTAAACTTGCATAGTTGGACAAACATATTGTTCACTAAATCACTCAAGCTAAGATCCTTTGACTTCTTAAACTAGAGGGCATAGCGGTGGGTATTAATCCACTTATGTGTGCACATGTCACAAAACCATTTAATATGGTCTCTCTGGGTGCAACCATTTGTTCTAACGCTACCTCAAGATGTCCCTTATATATGAATGTATGTATGTATGTATGTATGTGTTAGCTCAATTTAAATATTCAAATTACTCATATATATATATATAATATATATATATATATATATATGTTAGGACACATATAACTTAAATTAAAATTCAAGACATCAAATAATTCAAATAATTGAGGAAATTATGAAGTGAAATCTAGAATTAACTCATAAAATTACAAAATATAATATTAGAAGATAAGGAAGGATATATATAGAGATACAACACATATAAATACAATATAAATAGTAGCTATAAATCATAGATCCATCTTACCATATAAATTAAAATAATAATAATTCATATTCGTAACCATGCTATTTTAGAACTCCATGTTTAAATTTAACTAATAAGCATATCAAAACTTAATACTTTCAAACTATATATATATCTATATCTACCTATACCTATACCTATACCTATACCTATACCTATACATATACATATACATATACATATACATATACATAGACATATACATA
>APFE030872197.1:0-15129 GCA_000404065.3 Pinus taeda
AGGTTAGCTTGCCTATATTATGTATTTTCTTAGTCATTTTGAGAGGTTGGATGGTTGGACTCTTGTGGGAGAAAGCTTTATTGTATATTGTACATCTATCTCTGCAATTTAAAGAAGAAGAAGGCCAGGGTTTTGCAGACATCCTTGTGGATTATTGTGGATTGTGGTGTTGATGGTGTGTTCTCTACATGTTCTTGTAAGTTTGTTTATGTATTCTACATCTCTCTTTTGCTTCTATTTGGACAGATGAAGTGGTAAAGTTTGAATACATGCTTTGACAGGCTCAGCTTTTTAGTTTGTTCAAAATTTATGTTTTCTGCTATCTAGAGAGGATTCAAATGGTTGTTTGCCCTCTTTAGCTCCTTCTCTATCATCCCTGATCATCCATCTCAGATTAAGGCATCAGCGCTCACTCCTACCTTGCCCCAAAGATCCCCCTGCAAAAACTGTGCTCAATCCCCGCACCCTGAATTGCACTCCCTCCAATTGCCACCAAAAAACCAAAAATCTTTAAATCAACCCCCCTTATCAATTTACTAGCCTAATATCTTTGATCCTAATTGGTCAGCTTATCATATTGAAAAATCTACCGAATCTGACCCAAGAGAGCCTTCTCATACCTCATAGGGCTAGCTACGAGGTGAAATGGTTTGATGTAGCCTTGAGAGTTTGTCTATCTCAGCCTAGGTGAATTCCAAGCGCTAACATTCTCCAAGATCGATCTTCGATTTGGATATCATCATCTCAGAATTAAAGAAGAGGATATTTCCAAAACTGCTTTTCGAACTCGTTTTGGTCATTATGAGTTCGTGGTTGTTCCTTTTGGGTTATCTAATGCTCCAAGAGTGTTTATGAGTTTGATGAATGGTGTATTTAGGAATTACTTAGACAAATTTGTACAAATGTTCCTCGATGACATATTAATCTATTCAAATTCCCCAAAAGAGCATGAGCAACACTTGAGATTGGTGTTACAATGCTTAAGAGAAAATAAACTTTATGCAAAAATGTCCAAATGTTATTTTTTCCAATAAAAAATTAATTACCTTGGACACATTATCTCCAGTGAAGGCATTGTTGTTGACTCAAAAATATCGATGCAATTTCAGAATGGCCAACACCCTCTAATGTGCATGAAGTGCGTAGCTTCATGGGTATGGTAGAATATTATTGGAGATTTGTGGAGGGGTTTTCAAAAATAGCCAACCCTATCACTTCATTGTTTAGGAAGGGAGTGCGATTTAATTGGACAAATGAGTGTGAGCAAGCATTTTCCAAGCTCAAACAATGTTTAACTACATCTCTGATACTTAAGGTTCCAGATATGGATAGACCATTTATAGTATGTACCGATGCGTCAAAAGATGGATTGGGTGCGGTATTATCACAAGATGGTAGGGTGATTGCATATGCCTCTAGGAAGTTAAGGACGCATGAGGAAAAATATACAACCCATGATCTAGAACTAGCAGCTATTGTTTATGCCTTATGAATTTGGTGACATTATCTGGTGGGAAAGAAATTTGAATTGAAGACAGATCACATAGGTTTGCAACATATATTTACTCAATGTCATCTAAATGATAGGCAAAGAAGGTGGTCGAAACTCGTAAGTGAATATGATTTTGACATAACTTACATCAAGGGTACATTGAACAAAGTATCCAATGCACTTAGTCGAAGACCACGAATATTTTCAGTAATTCCATTGAATATTGATTTACGGGAGCGCATCTTGAGGGCACAAGATGTAGATGAATGGTGCAAGGAAGTTAAAGTTTCTCTTTCTGGGGAGGGGGCTAAGAAAAACAAGGTAGAAGGGTATTCTTGTGATGACAACGGTATGCTGAGATTCATGAAAAAAATTGTAGTTCTAGATCAAGATGGGCTTCGTGAGTTCATTTGGAAAGAAGTTCACCGTGCAACATATATGGCTCACCCGGGGGTCTAGAAGGTGTATGTTGATTTAAAGCAAATTTTCTTTTGGACAGGCTTGAAGAAGGATGTAGCAAATTTTGTGGAAAAATGTTTGGAATGTCAGCTAATTAACGAAGAACATGGTCATCCAACATGATTGTTGCAGCCGCATAACATTCCTGAGTCCAAATGGAAAGAAATATTTATGGAATTTATTATTGAATTACCTGAAACAACCAAAAGGCATAACTCCATTTTGGTGGTGGTAGATAAACTTACTAAGAGTGCCCATTTTATACCCGTTAGAGATACTTACAAAGCATTTGAAATAGCACGAGTATTTATCAAGGAGGTGGTTAGAATTCATGGCTTTGCTAAGAAAATCATATTAGATAGGGCCTCTATATTTACAGGAAGATTTTGGACTAGTTTCCAGGGAGCCCTTCAAACACAATTAAATTTTAGTACAACTTATCATCTAGATACTGATGGCCAAACCGAAAGAGTAAATCAAGTGTTAGAGGACATGCTTAGAATGCACGTAATGGATCAACAATCTAAGTGGGAAGATTATCTTCCTCTAGTGGAGTTTTATTACAATAACAATTTTCACTGCTCCCTTGGTATGGCACCTTATGAGTTATTGTATGGAAGACCATGTAGAACACCTTTAAGTTTGGATAGATTAGAGGACAAAACCTTGATAGGTCCTGAAATTCTTCAAGAAATGGAAGAACAAGTGTGTCGTATAAGGCAGATATTAAAGGAGGCACAAGATAGACAAAAGAGCTATGCTGATATGCATAGAGTGGATCGTAGTTTTAAAGAAGGTGAATTTGTTTTTCTTCGAATAAACCTCATAAAAGCTCTATTAGGTTTGGGAAAGGATCTAAGCTCTCTCCTCGATTTGTTGGGCCTTTTGAGATCATTGAAAGGGTTGGACTTGTGGCATAACATCTTGCTTTACCACCAATTTTTCATCATATGCATGATGTATTTCATAGTTTGGTACTACATAAGTATTTTCATGATCCTTCTCACATTTTAGATTGGCATCAATTACAGGTAACGGACGAAGGGAATCTTAAGGTAGAGCCAATTTTCATTTTGAACCATCACACTCGACAGCTCAGACGTCGCATGGTGGACCAAGTAAAGGTCCAATGGGACCCATACAGTCCTAGTTCGACTACTTCGGAAGATTCATCTTCTATGCATCTTGAGTTTCCTTTTTTGTTTAGTTAAACTTTGGTCCAAGTTTACTCTACGAGGGGGAGTATGTAGTGTCCCATTTTTTCTAGTATAGTTTTTTTTTCACTCGTACCAAGGGTGATTTTTGATGAGTTATATATGTGATAGATTGATCACTTGATTGAGGAATAATGTTTTATATACATAGTTATATTTCCTTTTATGTTTATGTATGGAAGATTTATCACTGGATTGGGGAACAATGTTTTATATAGCTATATTTCCTCTTATCTGTGGTGTCTTTGATTATCTGTATTAGATGTTTTTTATCAAGTAAATGTTATACATATGTTTCTCTTTTTGCATCTGATTTATGTAGTAGGTGTATGACATGGATGGTGATCTAAGATTGAGACACATAGACCCATGGATGCTCATGGTTATGTGGAATAGATGGTTAATTATGATTTATGGATGATACATGATTTGTGTGATTATATATGTCTAATATTGTACTAAGCAGGATGTGGTAGAGTACTTGGTCATTTTCCAACAAGGATGTTCAATTATGAATGGCTTTGGAAGTCATTTCTTCAAAATGACTGTGGAAGTCATGCATCATTCTCGGTAAAATGTGATTAAGTTAATTTCATTATGAAATTCATTTGATTCCTTTGATCTATAAGATTGTAATGTGTGTAGGTCTTTGAACAAGGCCTTATCAGGGAACCATGAGATGGGTAAAAGCTCACAATCAGTACCATAAGGAGAAACACAAAGTTTCAAAGCACAGTAGATGAGAGGGCATGGAAATTAGGGTGTGGAGTCCTAAATCCAAGAAAGATAAAGACATGGAGTCTTGTATATTTATGGCGTGGAGTCCTGAATATTTAAAAAGACCAAGTTGTGGAATCTTAAATCTTTGGAGTAGACCAGGGTGCAGAGACCTCAATCTACTAAGGCACGGAGATGCATGAAATATGGGTGCATAATCCCTATTCTCCAAAATAAAAATACCACTCATGGATGAATTTCCTTAAATAAAATTTCATTCTCACAATTCTAGAATGACTTTATAAAAATAGAAATTCATGTCCAGCATCTCAAGCACGACTATCCAAAAATAGTAAATCACTTTACATAAATAGGTAATCAAGTGGAGTTGAAGAAAAATGAATTAACTTATCATAAATCAAAACTAATAGATCAATCTTGATTGAATCCTCAATATTATTAATAATATTATTATCTTCTATGAAACTATGATATTATTATTAAAAATGAATTACAAGTCAATTTTATCTCCTCAATCAATTCACACATCTCTTTCATGACTCTCATGGCTCTATGTAACTCTCTCACTCTCTCTTTCAAATAACTCATTATACTCTTTATGTACTCATCAAATAATGACATATTCCTTTTCACTCATTAAAAATATTTCATAAACTATTCCTCTTACACTCTCTTTAATGCATATGTTACACTCTCCTTAACTAAGGCATGCATACCTCTCCTTAATGGCGTAAGTTACACTCCTCTAAATGGAATCCAATGCATTCACATTACTCCTCCTTTATGACAAGAGTTGGTTGCTCCTCCTATATATGAGTCTCATGTATTCTCACTTGGGGAGGATGAGGCCAAGAGTGGAAGAGACTTGAGGAAAATAGTGAGATGGAGAGATATGTAGAGTAGCCAATTTCTTCCATAATAAATCTAGAATTATTGTTAAAATCCTAAGATCTCTAGTTATTGAGGTTGGCCATGAGTGGTACTGAGAGGAAGTGAAAATTTGATCCCTTAGTTTACCTTGTAAATCTCTCTACTGTTGTCTTTTGGTACTGCTTGTGAGCTTTTGCAGCTCGAGGGTTCCAGGGGGAGAAGTTCTTCCTGGATATGGTTGGGAGGAAAACCGAGTGGTTCACAATGAGTTGGTAAAGATATTGGAGCTGGAGCATAATCCCATTTTTAAGTTGTATAAATTTACTGCCAAGTACGTTGACAACATTATATTGTGTTTCTTTTTTTAGTTCATTACATGGTTTTGCTTATTTGGTTGTTGACTGAAACTTAGATGCATATCAAATGTTGCACACTAAATGTTGAAGGAGTTTTGCAATAACCGTACTTTATTTTATGTAAGTTTTTTTTGTATAGTTTCATTGCAAGTTGATATACATCAGGTCTTGATGGCTAAAGCATTTAGGTTGCCATGAGTTTTATGAAGACATGTTAATAGCATAAATTTGGTCTTTCTTTCTCTTTTTACAATTGTAGATAAGTTTGCCTAGTATATGTTTGAAAAAAGGGATAAATGAGATAGTATGAATTTGTTTTGGGTTGTGGTTTTAAATAATTGCATTTCTGGGCGTTTATGTTTCGATTTATTTCAACTTCAGGGGGTATCTGTACCTTTTGACCATGTTGCCCCAACTTTGATTCCAAAAAATAGAGTTTCATAATCTGGTTCTGTAATCTTCTATATTTTATAGATTTTCTATTGCTGCTTGGTGGTTTGTCTTGCTATTTTTTTTGTAGTTGTAATTTCCCTAGTAATCTCTTTTTATGAAAGAAGTCTATTATATAAACTTGGAATTATTATTTTAAAGTATCAATGGTTAATACATTGATAGTTTAATAAACTTGTGACTGCTTGTTTGATAGTTTAATAGCTAGCAGTTTGTTTTGTGAATGCTAACCGTTGTTCAAATTTCCCTATGGCTCTAGCTACATCGCTGCGAGTTATTTGTAAAAATTCTTAAATGTTTATAGTCATTATGTGCCTAATTTTTTGTATATGCAGTAATCAAGATGGATGACAGATCTATTTATGTATTAGGTTCACTTCTTGGCATTACTGACAAAGAAAAAGAAATTATGTAATCTTAGATTCATGTTAGTCAATTTTGATAAAATCTCCTTAAGGGTTATGGTTGTAAGTGTTTAAAAAAATTCCTCAATGGCTGTACATTTCATGTTTGAAAACTGTTTGACATAGTGCTCAATGGTTGTAGCTAATTACATCTACGAATTGTCTATAAAAATGACTAAGTAAATTTAGGATTTGCAACCAAGGTGTTTCTAGAAATATCTCAAATAATAAGCATGATGATTTCATTGAATTAAAAATCCATGGAAGGCAAATTGGTTAGGTGAAATGTAGTAATTGTTAGCTCACATATGAATTCATAATAATTGGAAACCACTCCTTTAGTTGAATTATCTTGTTTTTCTTCCCTTTGTTTTACCAAAGAATTCATAGGCATATTATCTAGAACAAAAATCAAAGTAGTAACTCGTAAACACTCTTAATTGCAATAGAATGAACAATTAGCTTATTGGAAATTGTGGTTTTTAAATATTGATATTATTTATCCCACTAAAGACTCTATCATTTAAATGTGATTTTAAGACTTATGGTTTTAAGTTTTGCATCTCGAGGAACCATGACCCTGTAGCCTTAATGAAAAGTTTAATATTACTATGGATTAGTTAGTTAGTAGAAATTAATATGTAGTGTAAAGAATACCAATAAAAACAAAAATAAAAAATATAGATATATAACCTTGCATTAATTTTTATGTCTTAAAAACCCAAACTTAAATCGCATTTTGATTCAGCCTTAGTATAATACTGATGGTTGGTAAGGTGGGACCTTACAACATACATGTACAATAAAGAGGAGCCTTGGATGCTAGGGTTGGTCCCTAACCAAAGAGCTTCAACCCTCTGAGTTAACTCAGTGTTGGCTCAAAACAAAACTCATTCTTATTACCAAAACAACAAATTACATCAAAAGAACTATCACAAGTTTTGCAACTCGAAAATAGAGTAGAGTTTTACAATAAAAAATATGAATCCTATTGAGGTCCTAGGCCTCTCTACTTATACATCTGAATTTTCCAATGACTTCCTTAAAATTAGGGAATATCGGCTCCGAAACTCGAGATAACTGGTGCTTTGTCTCTCACTTTCTTGGTTGCCTTCTAGTCCTCATGATTTGATTGTTTGCACTTTGAGCTGATGTGATGAATGGAGGAATATTCGAATGGAGGAGTAGTAAATGAGGAGGATTTACCTCCTATAATCCCTCTCCCTTGTACCATTCGAGTTTTGACCTTGGTCTTTGCCAAAATTCCTTGATTTTCTCCTTTAATCCTGCATTCAATGCATATTAGACCACAAAGCTTAATATCCAACTCTAACTCACCTCGTAAACAAAATATAATAAAAAACATGTAATAAGTTATGAGAAAAGTTGGTTTGACTAAGCTAGGAGGTGAATTAAGGCCCATATGATTACCCAATGATGAGGTTCATAAGTGGTGATGTGTATATTGTGTGTTGTGTATACATTGTTCAAGTAGTGTTGTGTACATTGGGTGATGTGTACACATTGTGCAAGTGGCATTGTGTACATGTCATACATGTTGTGTTGTGTATATTTGGTATAGTTCTACGGGTATTGTGTAGTTGTTGTATCATGACATGTGTATTCATTGTATTGTATGGTGTGTACATATAAGTATTTTTTTGTACACTGGGTGTAGGTGTATGTGTTGTGTTGTACACCAGGTGTAGGTGTATGTGTATGTGTTGTACAATGTGATGGGACGGGAAGGTATGGGATTTTCTGGGCCCTTGTTGTTGATATTGAGGGTTGAGGTGGCTTAGTCTCGGTATACCTTTATTTCTATTAAGGATTGAGGCAGTTTAGTGTCGGGATACCCTTGTTGCTAATATTGAGGGTTGAGGCAGTTTAGTCTGTAATCACCCTTGTTGTTTCTATTGAGGGTTGAGGTGGTTTAGTCACGGGATACCCTTGTTTCTATTGAGGATAGAGGAAGTCTAGTCTTTGTATTCCCTTTTTGCTTGAATATAAGGCACTCGGTGCTTGTCGGGTTTGGAAACCGATTTAGTGTGTGTATAAAAAGTACAGAGAATAAAGGCAAAAGAAAAAAAATCATTTGAAAGATAAGTATCAATATTTTATTTCATTATTAATTATGCATGTTATCTATGACTCTGATTTATGATGGTTGCATGTGATTTATGATTTTTGTTTATGATGGTTGCATTTTAAGCTAACCAGATGTGATATGTTTATACGTGATGTTTTGGTCAAAGATTTGGTTTGACTTGTTGTTACAAGAAGTAAATGAAATTGAATGTGTATCTTATTGATGGGTCACCAATGAGGTATGATTTGAATTAGTTTCAATTCCTTTTATTCTAATGGAAATTGGAACATGCAACAACAACAAAGGGAATTGGAACATGTAGTGGTATGTTGGTAAATCATTTAGGTGCAGGGCCATTGTGGGCCACAGGTACCCAATAGTTTCCATTGATTTCCATGAGCATGCTATTATCGATATGATGGTTTTGAGGCAGGGATATGCCTTGGCTTTTTGGACCTTCTAATGTGAGGAAACCTTGCAAAGGGATGGATCGCCCGAGATAGGGGATGTCAGGGAACTTGGAAGGTGTGTGATTGCACGGAAGGGGGTGACCAAATTTCTCAAAGGACTATGAAACAAAGAAGGGAAGTTCGGGGAATGAATTTGTTTTGGTCATTAGTGTTGCCAAATGGAATCAAGAGAACAATGGGAGTGTGTCTTGCAACAATGAGCCAGTAACTATTCGCTGAGGGAACGTGTAGTGCAAGGATTGTGGTGCTGGACATTAGATTTAGGTTTGAATTTAGCAGTGGATTTTAGACTTCCCTTGAAGGAGTTGAATCTTGGTATTACTTTTGAGGGTGGAGGTGTGAGCCTTTGGATTCCCTTGTTGCAAATGTAGGCATAGTATCCTTTTATTTGCTAGTTAAAGAAAATGTGCATATGTATATGTGTATGTTATTGTAAATATTGTATCGAGCTGGATTTATAAAGCTCCATAGGAAGTATGATTATTTTCTAGTTGAAGAAAATGTGCATAAGTATATGTGGTTGTTATTGTAAATATTGTAACGAGTTGTGTTATAAAGCTCTAGTACATGATATGATTGTCATGTTTTCAGCAGTGGTCATTGTAAATATTGCAACGAGCTATGTTATAAAGCTCCATGTGTAGTATGTTTTGTTTTTAGCGGCTTGTTAGTTTATAGGTGTCATTGAACACATATAAAAATGTTCCCTCAAGGGGGAGGGTTCTATAACAGCCCCAGGTTAAAATTTCATGTAATGGTTAAGAGCATGTGTTTCCTCTTAAGAGGTCACAAGTTCAAAACCAGAGGGGGGTAGAGTATGTATGCCTTCGTAGACTTAGTAGTCAAATCGTTGCATGGAGGTGGGTCCCTTGTCCCACAAGAAAGGGGGTATCCTACACCAATTTGGTGTTTGGATTGGTTGTGACCTTAAAAATAGATATTATTATTATTATTAATAAATAAAAAATAAGACCAATGTCATGGGACACATATTCCAAATTGAATGGTGAGAAAAAAATCCTAGTGGGTGTCACTTTGGGATAATTAATGGTTATGGAAATTCGAAAAGACATTGGCAAAGGAAAGATGCATTTATTGGAATTTTACTCGTGAAAATAAAGGAAATTAGAAGAAAAAGGAGATGAAAGGTCAAATAATTGCATGTGAGGAAAATTGAAGGAAAACCAGAGGAAATTGAAGAAAATAAAGGCCTCAATAATAAAAAGTCTTATGAGGATAAATTCACAACCTTTTGTGATTTTTGTTTTGAAATTAGTCTTAGAGAGGAGAAGAGCACCAAGAGAAGAAAGCAAGAAAGAAAGAAAAGGAAGAAAGGATCAAGCAAGGAAAGGTTGGATCAAGTGGCTTCAGCAAGAATACTTGCAATTAATAGGTCACATGTATGATTTCCTAGCTGGTTTTGGCATGCATGGTATATGCATGTGTGTATTTGGTTCATTTTTTGTCATTGGCATGGGTTTTTCCTAGTTTGACGGTGGTTTTAGCCTTGACTTGTCTTTTCACGATAGCCATGGTGTGATGGGGTTCATTCTTGGTTGAGATTTGGATTGTCAAAAGGTTTTTGATCCAAGTGAGGTGGTCTCAAGAGCATCCCAAGGGTTGGGGGTGGAGATGGTTTTCTCTAGGAAGCCCTCAACAAGTGGGTGGAGACAGGAAAATTCCTTAAGGGATGTTAAAGAAATTCTAAGGCATCCAAGCTTTGTTTGATTTTGTGATCTTAGGGCTGGTTTAGGTGAGATCATGGTAGTGTGAGGGTGGAGGTGGTTTAACCTCTGGATTCCCTTGGTTTTTTATGCATTGGTTATCCCATTAGATCTCATATTCATTCTTGGAATATGGCACAGGGGGTGATTGGCTAAAAGAAAGATTTGGTTCAACCTAAACTATGGTCGGGTGGTACATGGAAGTCCCTGACTTGATTGTCTTTTTCATATGTTAATAATAGCTAAGTTCCTCTTGTATTTCATAAGTAATTATACTTGTTATTATTTGGCTTTGATGGTTGTTCTATCATTGTTATTATTTTATTTATATGATGGTTATAAGCATGGATTTATGACAAATTCTAGTCATGGATCTTATCATGTTTTGATTGGTAAAGGAATGGTTATTGAATGCATGACCTAAAAAATTTTGTTGTAGCTATTATGAGAGGGAATTATACCTTCTTAGTGAATATCAGATAAGTTTCATACCCCTATGTTTAGATATGCATTCATGCCATGTAGATTACATGTCTTCCATGTGTTTGATGGAATGATTGTCATGGTTAGATCGGGTTAGGTCAAGTCCTTGATTAATTTTTGTGTTATAGGCTTTGTCCACGTGTAATTTACTATTATGGAAAGTTTGATCAAGTTTTGGGCAATGGTATGGAGGCTAGCCCTAAAAAAGTGCCTCAGAGCTCGCAATTGCACGCATAAAACTAGGTGAAAAAATTGCAGTCTCCCCCTTGTAGTCTTATACATGCGACTGGAGGTTTACAATTGAATTTATGTAGTTTTGTGCCAATGTCTATGAGTCCAGGACATCGAAAAGAGGCTTAAATCAGGGGTTGGGTACCTGGAAGGGTAGTTTAGCCCTTGGGGGTTCTGTAACACCTGAGGGAAGTCAGTAAGTTTTTGGTTTTGTCGATTCCACTTCTTAAAGTGATCTAGGAGGTTGAGTCATGTCATAGTAGCTCTTCCTATTATGTTTACCTTGGCAAGCTAGTGAAACTAGGTAGATATGGGATGGGTGGTTACACTCCATAAGTAGGCAATGAGATCAAATTTTTTGAAAGGGATGTTGTGCTAGACTTATAACTCATTCAACATATTCTCAATGAGTTGATACTTGGGTAACAAACATAATTTCCATCATTTTCAACATTTATTGTTGATCCAAAATGGATCTTAGAAAGCCCTCTAAGTCTTCAAAGTCTACCAAAAATCAAAACTATCGCATGTGGAGAACTCTTAGAGATGGCGGATTACATTATCAGAGTGAAAAAACATGAAGAAACAGTGAAAATCGAGCCTATCAGAGGTCAAGCCAACTGTGCAGAGGAGCCATTGGATCTGGCCGATCAACAGTCCAGATCTGATCGACAAATTGCAACCGGTAGTGGCAAGTAGAGGCTATCGGCGGAGACCACATGGAATATGCGACATTGATCAATGGGGTCAACGAGGACCATCGATAAAGCGTGTGGATCGATGGCCCAACTTGAATTGCGGCATCGCATCGACGAAACACAAAGGGGAAGGCTATGGAGACTGAAGACCGTGTGACTTGCGATTGCGATATCGCAAATCGCATTGGAGCAACACCACGAAGCGGGGGGACGATACCTATGCGAATTGCGATATATATCTAGACCCGACGGGGTTATGAATGCCACTTCATAAATATTTCAAATCCAATATGAGTCGTTTCACAGGATTTTCAGTGTTTTAACGTATTTTCAAAATACAAAGGGGAAACCGTGAAACATGGATAGTTGCTATATGCGATAGCAATTAAGGGCAGACTTGATAGAAGTATAAAGTGGATATATGAATATTTGAAGTCTGATGAACTGTGTTTTGGTGGATGTTTCCCGTGTTTGAATGTATTTCTCTGTGTAAACATAGAATGACTATTTTGGGGATTTCAAAGGCCTGATGGACTCTTATGTTGTAGAACAGGTGGCCACCTCCCCTAAAGACATTATGCAATGATTGTTAATGCTTAGAGGGGGATTCAAGTAGGAAGAGGCTAGGAGCTAGAGAGCCTAAGAAGGGGAAATGAACAGACAACGTTGATTGGCTTTAAAGCCACAGAAGATAGAAAAGAGAGGGGAGTAGCACTAAGACAGAGAGAAAACAGAGACAAAGAGTGAAAGAAAGACTCTGTGTGCTCAAAGAGGCTTGAGGGATTCAAGAAAAACTCCTGTTGTTTGCATCTGTTGTGTTCAGACTCAATTTGAGCTCACACTTTGTAAAATTCTACTCTTGAAGACATAATAGAGAGGCCACCACTAAAGGTTGGACTAGGAGACGTAGCCCAAGAGTTTTGGGTGAACTCCATATTAAATTTGTTGTGTTTGTGTGTGCTTGTCTATTATGCTTCTTTACTGCTCATTATCTGCATTATTCGCAATATTATCGATCTGTTGCACTAAGTAATGTAGGAAAATCCATGCACACGAGTTTGTAATACCTTAATATTAATCTAAGATCTCATTTTCAGATCAAGTGGTATCAGAGCATTAGGTTTACTAAGGTTAGACAAGCTTGTGCTGGATTGTTGAATGCTAACTAGGTCAAAGCTCAAATTAGGAGAAGGAGAGCTTGTTGAGGCTAATCCAATATTGGAAGAGTCTACGCTTAGAGGAGAATGGTTGAAGAGATTCCCTTGGGATCAAAACCTCAATTCATGGACAGTTTCATGACCATGAGAGAAATGGTGGAAAAGATGTATCGAGAATTTAAGAAAGGCCAAGGGGAAAGCCCTTCAGCATCTCAAACAGACAAAGGAGTAGAGGAACCTCTTCTATTTTCCCATTCAGAAGGCAAAGGGAAAGGGGATAAGCTTCCTCCATCATCTCCTCCATCAACACCTCCTTCTAGCCCTGAAAATAAAAAGAAGAAGACTTTTGTGATTAAATTAGATGTAAAATTTGGTTTGCCAATATATGATGGAGAATTAAATGCAAAAAAGCTAGATAACTAGATTAGACAGATTGATGTATATTGCAGGGTGCAGAACATTGATTCAGAAAGGAGAAATATTCAGTTGGCCAGCCTTCACCTTGGAGGAACTACCCTAGTGTGGTGGGAAGGCAAGACAAAATATTTCTTTCTACCTGGAGTGAATTTGTTTCTGCCATTAAAAAAAAATTCTATCCACTAGCTTATATGCAACAAGAAATGATGATTTGGCAAACTCTTTCACCAATTAAAGGGGAAAAGTGTACAAAGCTATACCCTATAATTTAGAAAAAGAGCTTTAATTCTAGGCATTTCTCTAGACCCACTTGAAACTTTGTTGAAGTATATAGGTGGTCTGCATAGCTATTTGAGGCACACCATTCTCATGTTTAACCCTACTAGCATAGATGAGGTATCAGTTCAGGATACACATCTAGAGGCTAGAGGCAAGAATGTGAACCCAGAGATTGGGGGATCATCAAAACCCACCGCAAGCAATAACAAGGAAAAGAGGAAGCAGAAATGGAAAGAGAGGAAGGAAAATGTGGTATAAAAGGGAAAACCTTCATGCACGCACTGCAATAAGGATGGACACGATGATGAACATTGTTGGTCTTTGCAGCCGGAGCTGAAATCCAAGAAGTTCGATGGCAAGAACAAGAATACTGTTGCTGCTATTCAAAAAGATTTGGGGTCAGACTCAGGTGATGAAACAACAGTCACAGCTACAGGTATAAAAGTTAAAAATTCTGAAGCATCAAATTGTAATTCTGCACAAGCTATTGATAATGAAGAAAATGAGAGGAAAAGACATGAGCTTTTTCATATTAGAGTCATTTCCAAGCATCAAAATATTGATACTTTATTTGATATTGGATCACAGGTAAACTTGATTTTTGAAGCAATTGTAAAGAAGTTGGGATTACTAACCACACCTCACAAGAAGCCATATCCATTAGGTTAGGTGTGTGATAAAGCAAAGCTACAAGTGACTAGATAATGTAAACTTAGGTTTGCTATTTGGTCAGCATTTGTAGATGAGGTTGAGTTAGATATAATTCCCTTGGATATATGTGGTATTATTTTAAGAAGTTCTTACTTGTATGATGGAAAATCCATTTTCTATAGAGCTGAAAATAAGTATCAACTCACTAGTGATGGAATATAATATATTGTAAGATCTCATAAACTCAAAAATAATTACACTCTCATAAACTTAGTGCATATGAGAAGAATTATAAATTCATGTAAGCAATTTTTATTAATGGTTATAAATGAAAAAAACCCTGATAAAACCAAGATATTTGAGGGCTGTGATGCTAAACAGAAAGATGATATAGAAAAAGTTGTTTCAGAATATGATATCCTATTTCAAGAACCTAAAGGTTTGCCACCCAAAAAGGAAATTGTACATGATATTCATTTGCAGCAAGATGCCCCATTGCCTAACGTCAGAATGTATAGGTTATTCTCTTTAGACAATGCAGAGATAAAGAAAAAGGTACATGAGCTACTCGATAAAGGGTTCATAAGACCAAGCACATCACCATGCAGATCTCCAATCATGTTGGTGAGAAAGAAAGATGGTTCATGGAGGATGTGCATTGATTACAGAGCACTGAATAAAATAACAATTAAGAATCGTTATCCTCTTCCTTGCATTGATGGTCTATTAGATCAGCTGAAAGAAGTTGTTTACTTTTCCAAGTTGGATTTGCGTGGTGGCTACCATCAGGTCAGAGTAGCAAAACAAGATGCATGGCAGACTGCTTTCAAAACAAAGCAAGGGCTGTATGAATGGCTAGTTATGCCTTTTGGCTTAACTAATGCTCCTGCCACTTTCATGAGAGTTATGAATGATGTACTCAGGCCTTTTATTGATGATTTTGTAAT
>APFE030872199.1:0-11205 GCA_000404065.3 Pinus taeda
AATACGTCTCTAGCCTAGAGTTCTAAATGTTGTGCGTTAGGTTCCAAAGCGTTTTTATGTTCATTGAATTTATTTTACAGTTGATCTTTCTTAAGAAGTTCGCCTTTCAGGTTCACCGCGTGATGTAGATATACAATTCCTAAAATGAAATGTAAGATGATAAAGAATCGTTTAATCTTCTTTTTGCAATGAAAATCCTAGCTACTAAGGAAAGAGAACCAGAACTCTTTCAACAAAGAGCAGATAGCACAGTCTAGATGCAATGTCCTAAATCAAAATCAACAAGCAGTCTAAATGCAAATGCACGTGCATGTATTTGTTTTCACTTTCTTAATGTGTGAATGAAAAAAAGAATGCTAAGTACAAATTTGAATCGTTTCAAGTGACGGTACTAACGATTTTTCTTTTCAAAAAATGAAAGGAAGATAATGACGACACTTTGCGATTTTGAATTGAAACCTGCTTTTGACACTTGAAAAGCTACTAATTCAAATCAAATACAAGAGTAATAGTGTAATCGACAATCAAGAACAATAGAATTCTTTTCTTTGACTGAAAACGACACTTGCGACACTTTCAAATCAAAAGACGACAGCTTGATTATGCTACTTCTTTGTAAAAGAGGACCGTAAATGGCGAACAATACATAAAAACATTTATAGTTCCTTGTACTATGGAGGCTGAATCCTGTAAAGGAAGGGAATTTCCACAGAGGTATACTGATCACAGACAGCAAAACTCCTCAATAAAGCTGAAGAGAATGAACAAAAAACCAAAATCTGGAAGCATAAGAGGTCTTATCTGATCATCGCACCTATAACACAGGGAAAGTGCGATGCATCTCACCTACTGCACACGGGAGGTGCGATGCATCTAGATTCCCAAGAGGAGAAGGTGCGATGGTCCAGGGACGAGACTTCAACTTGGTTCTGGGTCACAGTTTGCAGCTTAGTTTAGCTTAGTTAGGCCGAGCAAATGCAAATCACAGGGGCTGATCTAATGAGGCTACTTGAGCGACCACCAGGGCAATTAGGATGTTTACAAATCAATTGTTCAGTTTATAAAAAAAACCCGGAGATAGACTGAAGTAGCATTGATCTACTTTGCACTTGCATAGCAAATGCAGTTCGAAGGCTAGCTGGCTTGACTTCAGGCTCATCATCATGTAAGTTTATGCACAATCATATAGACAAGCAACCAACTACTCGTCCCCAACAGATGGAGTCCGTCCATTTATTTGGTTGATCGGGAAAATCTAGTGTCTATGTAGAGCTGCTAGTCCACTAAGACGGGTAGCTATCTTTAGAAACATAAACAGTTAAAGTACTTACGTTTTCTTTAACGGAGTAGATAGGAGAAAGAGCAAAGATACCAACCTCAATCTTTCGAACTTGGGTTCTCTACCTTGTCTTCTACCTTTGATAGATCTTTGCTGCTCCTCCCTTGACCACTCCGCTTCAAAGAGTACCTGTAAAGTCAAAGCAGCATAATACCTTCAAAGTGTAGAGATCTACAGTCATAAACAATATAGGACCAAATATATATATTGACCACATACATGCATATATTAACAAACATACAAGAATGTGGAGCAAAACTTGAATAGCTTTATAGATATAGAGATTAGAAGAGAGGATTACAACCCATTGATCTGACCCAGTGTCATCTTCCCAGCATGAAAGCCCTTCTTCACCTCATGAAAAGCTTAGATCACCCAACACTATGATATTCCACCAGCAAACCAACAACACTTCCTTACAAGATATAATATTCTAGCCTCTGGATCTCTGGGATGAGGGATCCATATATAGTTGATTGTAAGAGGGTGAGTCAGCTTCTAGGATTTTGATTAGTGTCTTCTCTCTGATAGTCCTTGATTCCACTTGGAGTTTGATGATCTCTTACTCATCCCTGGGCGAATTCAGAGAGGCAAGTGTCACATGAGAAGTTTCTGGAAGATTCCATGATCATCCACCTTGCAAACTGTCTCTGCCATTTGTCTACTCTCGCCCATCGCACCCTACAGAAGGGCTTTCCAGTATGCATCGCACCCTACAGAAGGGCTTTCCAGTATGCATCGCACTTTTTACACTGAGCAGGTGAGATGCATTGCACCCTTAGCACTGGGCAATCTGTATGGTCTAGTTTTGACCAGTTCTGAGAAGGTTTATGTGGAGAACTTCTAGGAGATGATGTAATCAGCTGACCTTGTTCCTTTAGGGCATGAAAAAACACTTTTAGGGACTCAGAAGCCCTTGTTTTATGGACATATGTGATTGGGGTTGCAGTGCCCAAATATGTTTATAACACTTACCAAGATGAGGCTCTACAGAAGCATCATTGACAACCCTTTAAAAAATAGAAAATGCATTGAGAAGTCCAAAAGGCATCACCAACCATTTGTAAAGATTGAAATTAGACTTGAAGAAATATTGGATATAGGTCTCAAGAGTCAACTCATAATCATAATGCCAATTCAATCTCACTAAAGGAACTTTTCCTCTTGAAATGATTTGAGATATCATTAATATTAGGAAGTGGGTAATAATTCTTAACTATTATTTTTTTCATTGATTGGTAATATGTGCATAATGGTCATTCACCCATTTATTAAAAAAAAAAAGTACAAGAGAAGCACACAATGAAGTTCTAGAGTAAATCCTACATTCCATCAATAATTGTGATCTACCTTTCAATTTCAATATTATCAATGATTGTGTTCTACGATGATCTGTAAATTTCCATGGATATTTCGCTATATAGTTCATCACAACAAATCTGCTAAAATAAACTAAAAATCTATATTATGAATGTTAAATCCCTTTAGATTTCATATTTTGTTAATCACTAACATGTTTATGCATGAAATATACAAAATGTGGAAAATATAGAACAATAAAATACAATCACATACCAACCATAATGAATACAAGATATGCTTTTGGAAACCCTTATGGGAGAAAACCTACTTGAAAGGTTAGTGTGCTCTACTTTCCTTTATCTAGAATGGAAATAATGCATGTAGAAAGGAGAAGGCACACTCTATGGAATTACCTAAGACTTGTGGTCTTTTAGGATACTATGGAACGTTAATCTCCCTTTGTTGTGATATATCACTCTCACTCCCAGTTGCTTTGTTCTTCTATGGAACAACATATAATCAAATAGAATTGAACCCCTACTCCTCCTAGTGGTCTAGTTTTAACGTAGCCTAATATCCGACCAAGGGTCAAGTTTGATTCCTTCAAATCTGACATGGAGTTAAAAGTTTAACCCTTCTAGAGTTTTCTTTGAAATCCCCATATGGCTAGCCCATTTTTCATGACTAATGGGATCTAATATTGAACCCTCTTGAATTATGGTGGTCAATCATGATAGGTCAATTTGCAAGAGGCATAAATTTTCCATATGAAGTCCAATTGACATGACACTTGCACCATTGGAAATGTCTATGAGTGTATAATAATTTCATGGGGCCCACACTTTTGCAAGAAAATTGTATCCCCAAAAGATATCTTGAAGGCCTAAAAATGACCCTAGAAGTTTTCAAACCCCAATTTTCCAAACTTGATCCTGCTAATAAAACTACTCTCACAAGCATATTCCTCCAATTTTTTACTCTGAAAGCATCCACATAGGTGAAATTTTTTATAATGATCTAATATAAATCATATCAGGAGGTTGTTTAGGTAGGAAAGAACCATGAACAATCTCAATATTATATCATGTATTATTTGCATGGGAAAAGGTCAGTTTTTTTCATTGAATAAATATTTATATGCATCTGGAATCAACTTCATAATAGGAGGAAGCAAGTTCTTTAGAATGTCTTATTTAACTTGTTGGAACACATAAATTTCCAAAATATTTTATAAATTGATTTAGTTAACAACTATCCTTCCTAAAAGTGACAAAAGAATAAATGATTTATTGTAAGAAGAAGCCAATTTATATGTCGTTCCATATTTATGATTTCTATATGCATTATAAAAAAATCATATATTTCCTTAGTATCACACTATTAGAGTTTACCAAGGATAATAACACAACAACAAATATTGATGATATCACAATTCGTTTTATCAACCGATGACTCTGTAACAAAAGTAATATAACATATATGTCTATGAGTAATAGGAGTAGGTTGTACTACTATGAACCACCCAAGATGATATCGACGAGGAATATAAAGCACATTAACTAGCTAACAAAAAATCAAAGTTTTCTAACATCCATCTTCCATGATTAATATTATCTATCTTATTATTGATTAAGTAATTATGCATAAATAGAATTTCCCAATTATGAATGGAACAATTCTTTACTATAAGTATTGTTGGAAAATGTAACTAGTTTCGGTCTTCATAATTTTCGTTATACTTATGTCATTATGTATATCTTATGTTACGAGAAAAAGAAGAAACAAAAATATTAGTTTCAAGCATGGGTTTCATGATTCTTTTGATTGGTTATCTAGGTTAAGCATGTTCTTCATGCTTCTAGGGTTTGTAATGTCATAAGAATATTTGTCATGAGTCAAGAGAGTCAATATAATTTGCATAATACCCTATTCGGCAAGTTGTAACATGTAAAATATGTTATGTTTATGTCTAGAAAGTCAAAAAGACCTCCAAGCACAAGTCGACCTTGTTAGTGACAATTTGACCTAGAATAGGCTATTCGACCTGCATAGATTTCGACCTCATTTGACACACATTTGATATGAATAGGAAACAAGTTTGATCTGAAGCAAGAAAGAAGAAGGAAGCAATAACGAAGGTCAAGGAAGCAAGGAAAAGTCAAACGAAAAGAAGAAAATATGATTTTGAGCTCAGATTCTCTCACACATGTGAAAGTTAGGGTTTCTACAACTACTCAGAGGCCAAAAATTGTAGGTCCAAAATAGAGCGTTGAAACTCTACTTTGACCAAGGATATTTAAGTTTGACTTTCATTGACCTTGTTGTCTAGAGCTTGTTTGAAGGAGTAATATTTAAAGGGATGACTTAGGGATGGGAGGAGGTTTTGACTTTGATTTTTGGGTCTTGGTTTTCTCATTTGAGCAAATTCTATAAGAAGAGAAGAGATTATTTCTGGGTTTTTCCCTTGGAGGGGTTTTTCCCTAGCTTGGAGACTACTTCTTGTGTCTATTGTCTTTATTGTTTATGTTCTTGATAATTGTTTGATGAAAATATCTAATAAAGAATAATAAGAAGATAACCAAAGTTCACCATCTTTTATCAAGGTTAAGGAGAATTGTTTTTAATAGCTCCCCTACTACATTCTCCAACATGGTATCAAAGCTAAGGTAAAGAAAGAGAATGTAGCTTGAATATCATCTTGTTGACATAAGAATGGATTACTTGTCAAGGGGAATCATTTACAAAAGGACACAAGAAAAGAAGAAGAATACCTATTGACCTAGAAGGAAGCTTTCATTAAAGACCTCATCATCTTAAGAAGGATTAAGCTCTCATTGAAGGAAGTAAGGACAAGCTCTTGTTGAAGTCTCTCTAGTGCACTCCATCATCTTGGAGGAAATGAAGCATCAAAGAATCCTGCGATTATCACCCACTCTCTAAAGTTGCTTGAAGACACTATTGTTGAAGGCATCCTAGAAGTCATCATTCAAGGGCATCATTGAAGTCTATTTGAAGGTCTTGAAAGCATCAAGATAGTTGAAGACATCAACAAGGACACTCATTTAATAATTAAGTACTATTTTGAGCTCCATGTCTCAATCTACATATCAAATGGCTACATTTTGCAAGGAAAGCAACAAGCTCGTTTGGTCAACAAACTACCTAGCATGGAAAAAGAGTATTGATTTGATGCTCGTAGAAAATGAGGTCATGGAATATGTTCTCGGTGAAGTTACTCAACCAGGCAAAGTGAAGACTCAAGAATTATCAAGATACAAGAAGGAAGAAGTGAGGGCACAAAGGATTCTTATTCAATCCATAAAAGATCATCTCATTTCCTTTGTTGTTGATTTGAAGTCACCTAAAGAAATATTTGATAAGTTGTTGAAGTTGTACTCTATAAGTACATCAAGTCAAAAGATATACTTTAGGAATAAACTATATAGAATAAGGAAGTCAAAGTATGAGGATGTAGCCACTTATCTTATGAAGATCTCACAAATAAGGGACCAATTACAAGGGCTTGAGGAAGTCGTTTCCAGTTTAGAAATAACTACTTATGTATTAAATGTTTTCCACCTGATTGGAGTAGTTTTGCAACTTGTGTCTACTCAAGAAAGGATACTACTCCTTTTTGATGAAATATAGGCTCAATGTATCCTGGAAGAAACTAGGATAAAAGGCAAAGGATGACACTGAATCAAATGAGAAGTCTCAAGCTTTTGTTGTAAAGTCCAAAAATAAGAAGAAAGGGAAGTTTGGAAATTCCAAAGGAAAACAAGATATTTCTAGGATACAATTCTTTGGATGTAATGAGTATGGAGATTTCAAGGCGAGTTGTCCAAACAAGAAAAACAAGAAAAGGAAGGAAAAGAGTGAAGCTCGCATAGATGAAGAAAAGGGAGAACTTGAGAAGAAGCTAAAAGGTGAAGATCCCAAGGATATCTATTATTGAAGGAAGATCCATCTCCATTAGGTTCATTTGCAATTTGTCTTTCCTTCATTAGAACGTAGAATTTAAAGTAAGCATGCATAGTTGCATTCTTTAGAAGAAGTCTTTATTTTTGTGAAGCATGGAATTGTAGAAGGAAGCATATGATGTAGAAGAGTTAGAGTCTACATTTCTTTGGAAAAGTCATCTAGCTGTCAAAGAATGAGAATATTTAGATCATCTTGCATATCATAGATCATCCAAGAATTTCTAAATGTTAGAAGGAGTCTTCATGAAAAAAGGGTCACCAAGATCCTCCTATAAGAACCATCATCTAGGGAAGGTTCTTGGAAGTAGCACCATGACTACTATATTCCATCTAGTGTGGAAACAATACTCTTGAAGGATGAAGGAATGTAGATGGTCGAGTTGCAATATGAAAGGCATATTTTAAGTCTTTCTCCTCTTAAGAAAGTAAACCTATCTTCAATCGGTATAAGAAGCAAGCTCATTCAAGGAAGGATGGCTAGATGATTATATGAAAGAAAAGGTATGCGTGTCCTTAGTAACTCTTCTCTAGAAAGTATAATTCATGTCTACAAGAATCTTGCAAGAAAATTTGGTTGTAAGAATATGCTCGGAATTTTTTCATACGATTACTCGATGCTTGAAGTTTGGATCAAGGCTCTTCCATCCAAGTAAGACTTGACATGATGATATTGATCAACATCAAGTATAGTCTTCTGTGAAAACAAAGAGAGTTAATAATGACAACTCCAAGGAAGAAGTCATCACAACTTGTTCCATGAGCACTTTGATTACAAGTGATTAGCATGGAGAAGTATCTTTGGTAAAAGATGAAGATAGACCATGTGAAAGGATGTTGATCTCATAAGTAAGCAGAGTCCAAAGAGGCCATTAGTATTGAGGTAATTTTGATATTCATGTTTTGGTTTTGGTTATCTGGTCATTATATGTTTTGCTACCTAGGAGGAAATTGCAAAAAAGCATAATGGAAGTTGATGCAAGTATATCTACAACTGCTAGTTTTGAACTTAGTTCAATGAATACCTAGATAGAGTGGAAGGTGTTCGTAATCCTTGAAGGATTGTAAGGTCGAGATGTTTACATCGTCTTTGGATTAAGAGGTAGTAGTACAAAGAGATAACTCGATGTTCATATGAACAATGAAGATCAATTTCATGTATAAAGGGGTCTAAGAATTAAGCTCTAATTTGGTGGGCTCTATATAATGCCTTTATTTGATAGAAGAACGTGATTTGAAAGGTTGATGGCTTGAATACTATTACAATTTAGCTCCATTAAATTCAGGAAGATGAAAACTCTATGTGATGAAGATGCAAAGAAGAACAGGAGCCATGTAGCTACATTAAGATATCCATAAAGGACTAGCAACTAATGTATTGATCAAGACTCACTAGAAGGCTTCCCAATTGAAAGGAAGTAAACGAATCTCCTCTATACTTTAGAGGGAGTAGGAAGTATCCTTAAATATTTGAGAAGGAACAAGGACCCATTCCCGAGGAATGAGGATCTCCTCTCTAGGTTGAGAGGGAGTGATGTTAAAGACATCATATTCTCCATGTGTCATGCACCAGACCAGGACTAACAACCATAAGTCTTAGTGAAGGCACTAGGAAGGAGAATGGAGGATTGGATAAGCATCTAATATTGATACTCGTTGAGGATAAATAATCCAAGATAAGAAGTTTACCTACACTCCTTGAGGATTGGACATGTATTCAAGATAAGAGTGGTCGAAGAGGATTGGAATTCTTTGAGGATGGGTAATCCAAGATAAGAATAACCCTAAAAGGACATACCTAGTGAACATCCAGATGGGGTATGTGCCTTAAGAGGTTGTGTGTTGTCTCATGTAAAACCTCCCAACATTATGCTCTGATATAAATAAAGCTTGTCAAGTTAAGGCCTTACTATGTTGACAATGTTTGTTATGATTTTGATGCTTAAAGATGGCTTACCAATCCAACTCTTCTTATAAGAAATCTTTAGTTTGAGAATATCATTATACTGGTTGTACAATTATGAATACCTCCCTAGTTATGAGAGAGTGTTGGAAAATGAAATTAGTTTCAGAATTCATAATTGTCATTGTACTCATGTCATTATGTATATATTATGTTACAGGAAAAATAAGAAAGAAAAATATTATTTTCAAGCATGGGTTTCATGCTTCCATTGATTTGTCATCTAGGTTAAGCATGTTATTCATCCTTCTAGGGTTTGTCATGTCATAACAATATTTTTCATGAATCAAGAGAGTCGATATCATTTGTATAAGACCCTATTGGGAAAGTTGCAACATGTAAAATATATTATTTTTATGACTAGAAAGTAAAAAATATCTCCAAGCATAAGTCGTCCCTACCAGTGACAAGTCGTTCTAGAAGAGGTTATTTGACCTGGACAGATTTCAACCTCATTTTACACATGTTCGATATGAACAAGAAACAAGTTCGATATGAAGCAAGCAAGAGCAAAGGTCAAGGAAGCAAGGCGAAGTCAAAGGAAAAGAAGAAAATATGATTTTGAGCTTGGATTATCTCACACTTGTGAAATTTATGGTTTCTGCAACTACTCAGAGGCCAAAAATTGCAAGTTTGAACTACAAGTCTGAAATAAAGGGTTGAAACTCTACTTTAGCCAAGGATCTTGAATTTTGACTTTCATTGACCTTGTTGTCTAGAGCTTGTTTGAAGGAGGAATCTTTAGATCGCTGACTTAGGGCTTGGAGGAGGTTTTGATTTTGGTCTTTGGGTATTGGTTTTCTCATTTGAGTAGATTCTATAAGAAGAGAAGAAATTATTTCTTGGTTTTCCCTTGGATGGGGTTTTCCCTGGTTTGGGGCCTACTTCTTGTGTTTCAATGTATTTATTTTTTATGTTCTTGATAATTGTTTGATGAAAAGATCTAATAAAGAACAATAAGAAGATAACTAAAGTTCACAAGCTTTTATCAAGGTTAAGGAGAATTGTTTTTAATAGCTACCCTACTACGTTCTCCAACAAGTATTATAGTATGATTGGAATCATCAACACCACGAACATATTTATGTTGTTAAGAAATTAGGGCTTTACGCTTACTAAGCCTACAACTTGTAACACTCATAGCAAGAGTGACCAAATCTCTTATGATATATATAATACTTCTTCCACCCATTACCTTGAGAAGATATTAAATCATTTATCTATTTGTTGTTATCCTTCCCATTATTTAAAGTCCAAGATGATGAAGAATACAAAGAAGAAGAATTTTACATTGGAACAAAACCCTTATTTTGTGAATGTTGTTGAGAGGAATAAGTCAACCTAAAAGGTGATTTCAACAACTTAGGCATTATTGTCAGCAGAAATTGAAATGCATGCTTAAGTGAAGTGATGTTGAGGAGCTCTACCTCCGTTCATAAACGAATCTAAAATCCACCAATAAACTTAATATGGATGATTTCATCATTATCCTTCACATTAAGCTTGATGGTATCACCTTAAAACTACTCATTCATGAAATTACTAGTAGTCTTACTTAAATATATCACTAATGGCATTCTCAAACCGCACTTCATCCCATTTCCATCACCATATGATCTCCAACTCATTGGAAGCAAAAAATTTAAACCTTGAATTTGACCAAAAAGTGCCAATACATTCATAAAAGAATCTAAAATCCCCCAATGAACTTGATATGGAGGGTTTCATCATTCTCCTTCACATTATGCTTGATGGAATCACCTTAAAACTACTCATTCATGACATTCCTAGTAGTCTTACTTAAATATATCACAAATGGCATTCTTAACCCCAATTTCCATCACCATACAATTTCTACTCACTAGAAACAAAAAAGTTAAATCTTAAATTTGGCAAAAAAGTACAAACACAGATATAATACCTAAGAAGTACGCTCGACTAGCACCAATATTACACCAAATAAGTGTGCTCAATCATCATAGATATTACCAATAATAAGTGTGCTTAGACACTGCAAATAATACCCCAAAATTTTGCATTGCTCCACCAAAAAGCCAATTTTGACTATTTCTTTGCTAGTTTCACCAAAAAGGGAAGTTACTTATATTTGGGTCATCCTAAACCCTAATTGATATCATTACCCTTGATTCAATCATCATTAATCACTATTTAAGGACAATTTCAAAGGGTATCAACCACTATTTTCATTATAAATAAAGCTCTTGAGATCTTTCTGTTCATTCGTTATTACAAGTAAGGTTATGCTACCAAAATTACACTTGATTCTTGAGGACGTCTTTCTCTTGAGTGTGTTTATTATTAAGGTACCTTATAAACCAAGGAGGGATTCATTTACACATAGAGGAAGCCAATGATCCATCCTAAGGAGGATATTTAGAGCCTTGTGTCTTCATCAAGCTTGCTTCGTTGGTGTTATCTTGGCCTCATTCATTTGGTAATGTAATTCTTTTCATTCTTTTTAAAATTCTTGTTCACATAAATGTGTTTCTTTCATCTTTTGAGTTATTGACTTCGTGAATAATATAGGTTTGAGAATGGTAAAGTTATATTAAGGTTAGTGTTTCTAACTCTAAAATCCATTATTGTCTGCACTTAACACATAA
>APFE030872207.1:4472-19257 GCA_000404065.3 Pinus taeda
AAGTAGTGTGATTAGTTTCCTTATGCAATTTATTTTCTTGAACAGTTAAATATCATATTGCTTGTTATGCTCATGATTACTTCCCCAAGGTAGATTGATCCAAGGGGCAAAGGATCTAAAAAGATCAAGTAGTGTGAATTAGCTGCTTTACTTTAAATTTGAGTTGTTTTTCAACTTTTTGCTTTCTTTTCATTTTCAGCAGCAAGGATACTGGGCCATTGCCATTAGTTCGCTTTTTGATGCATTTTGTTTTCTCCTAAGGATTGGTTTCATTTCAGTTATTGTAAAGCTTTCTTTTGAGCATTTTTCAAGCATAGAAATCATAACCATTTACAATCCACACACTTCACACTTCACTTTCATCGCCACACATTAAGAAAAGAATAAAATCCAAAAACAAACTAAAAAGCTTAAAACGACAAAAACCTAAGAAAATGGTTATCTAAGTACATATAGTACACCTCACTTCGTCAGTTTACGAACCCCGGGTTGACAATATAAATAGCAATTTAGATCACACTAAATTGACCAAACACTGCACTTGAAGCTCCCATGCTTCTGTTTCCAGGCGTTGTATAGCGGGGTCCTCCTGTAAGGAAGTGAGGGCCACTAAGGATTATTCCAACATCATAGTACAGTTCTGCACTTCTTTTCCTATTTCCTCCAGCCCTTTTTGGATAGTGTCAGTGCGTTGTTCCCTAACTTCCGGGGGTGTGGATGGTTGTACCTTTAATCACAATTCAGAATCTGGACATTGAGGTCTAGCTGTATCCACGTTGCTTCCTCCTTTTCCTCATGGAATCCACTAGCCAATCTGTGAACTCGCACTCCAACTGGCAGGTCTGTCGCAATTTCTAACTCTGGAGAGCGGCGACATGCTTCCTCTACTATCTGTTCCAGTTGTTGATTCTGCGCCAGCGCTTCATCGCGTTGTAGACTAAGCTACTCAATGTTGATTCGTTGTTCGCTAAGCATTTGTACCGCACATCCTTCCCTAGCACAGAGTTCTGTTATCGCTCCATCTTGTAGCTGGTATAATATATCCCACAGAAGGGCAGCCAAATTTAGTCCAAATCCCCTGATCTGGCCCACCACGGCTCTGTGCTCCATGTTGTTCGCTGTCAGTGCTCCTTCTAGTAGTGTGACGATGTTAGCCATCTTGGCCCACAGCAACTGCTCCGTTGCTGATGTTTGTGCGGCACCATAGGCAGCTACTGTTCCCTCCTATGGGGGCCACACTTGGAGTTGTTGTAGCTGTGCCCTAAGGGTTCCCAACACATTTTGCTACTCCATCATTACTTCCTAGAGTGCTTCCCTATTGACCTCGTGAACTGTGTCACCAATTTCGTAGAGGTTACCCTCTATCAATGTAATAGGTTCACTGTCCAATTTGGAAGACTTGGTCTTCTTTTGTGGGCCTACGCGTTCCATACCGCGTGGCCGTTTTAGTTGTGTAAATGTCGTGCTTGGGTCCGCACCTTACATTGTTTCATCTGTTCCTTGTCCCGTGGTCAAGTCCAGGCCCCCTTCTTCTCATGTCATGGCGACCCCTGTTTCTTGTGTTGTTGCTACTTATTCAGCGCCCTTGGTCTGCCCTGCAGCAGGCTTCACTGCCTCGCGGAAAGACCTTACCTCCTCGGCCAACTGCTTGTTGTGCTTCTATTGAGTCAACAGCTTGGTGGCATTCTTTTGTTTTTGTACTAGTGTCTTATCATGTGCCACTAGATCCGCGGTGCACCACTCAAGTGGTCATGAGTCGAGCACAGCAAAAATGGCATCATCAATTGCGATGAACGATAGTTTGGTCCAGTTCATCACCGGATCCTTACGTTCCTTAATGCATACATTGTGCATATCCACCTTGAAGTCTACAAATCTCTACAGACTGTCGTACACTATGGGGGATAGGCACAGCCTCTTATTGATCCACATCCGAATGCTCGCCTCAATGAGCACCTAGAAGATCTTGGTCTCATGGATCTTCGTGGCGTCCTTCGTCACCCAGAGAGATGCATATTTTGCCACCTCTCGAAAGTCCTGGTCAAGAGGAGGCTCAGGTAGTTCCCCTGACACCAATACGATGTACAAGAGCAACCATGTGTAGTGGAAGGTCTTGCCCTGCTCCTGGAATTCCTTGCATTTGGTGAGGAGTTCTTCATAGAGGAAGGCAGCCCAGTTGAATTGAACCCCCTCCGCGTATTGTTCGGCCAGTGTGGCAACCGTTGTTGGTACCTCGTTACTGTGACATTTTCTCATCACCTTCCCGGCCAATAGCTGGGTGGCTACATGCACCCCTTTGTCTGGAATGCTACTAATTACGTAGCCTCTCTGCTTCTTTTCCAACTTGTATTTCTTCTTCATAGCCTCTGCAAGCACCAAATCTCTGCTTTTGCCAGCGATTTCAGCGGGGTCCCTTCCTTTATAGGGAAGCCGAGAAAACCTGTGAATAAGCTCCACCATGATGGGAATGGGTTCCTCCAGCGACAGGTACCCATCGTGTACCAGGAAAAGTAGCTGCATGATGAAAAAGATCGTAATCGGCGCACGATGAAAATGTGGAATCCATAGTAGGTGGAGTAGCTCGGCCTTCTCCATACTGCGTAACCATTTCTGTGGTTCTAGCGTTGTAACGAAACCCTCCTTGCTTTGTGTCATGAGGTTATTAGTATGTAAATGTGGGAACTTTTCACCACCCGCGAGGCCCCAATCTTCAAATTTCATTGTGGGCACGCAGCCCAAGACCGAGCCTTCAATAAAAATTCCATCTGGGAGGAGCGGGGTTTCGAGTGCGTTCTTAACGGCATCCAAATTCTTGGGTTCTTTTGCTTTCTCTTTCCGTAGAGGGACATACTTAGGAAGTTTTACTACAATACGCACCAACTAAATGTCTTCCTCAATTTCTTTATCTGCCTCGATCTCTTCTACAAAAGGCTAGAGGTCCTCCTCCTCATCATCTATCTCAAGATTGAAAGTCTTTCCCTTGTCTTCCATAGACAGTTTACCAAACCGTGGATTTTGCAGAGACATGCAAATTGGTCCTGCTGCCTGTGGATCCTTTTAGGGCCTCAGCGTCCAGGGCGATTTTGGAATTTCTAATGCACCCCCCTGCAATGTAGGGCTCTATGCAACTTCCTCGATTGTCGACATAATTCTATTCAGGAGGTCCTGTGTCTCTTTCGTGAATGTCTCAAACACTGAACTTGCTCTCAAAGCCTCGAAATTCATAAGGTCCATTCCCACTTGATAGTGCAACAACTGAATTCTCAAAATGCCAAGGGTTGTTCACTGGATAGCCACCTGTGATTTATAGGATTTTTTGAATTCAAATTGGACCGTTCCCCCCACATTCAGCCCAATAATACTATATTGGTGGCAGATCATCCAAAATATAGTTCTGACTTCGTGTCTTAATTGCCCGTGCTCGCTCCTCTTTGCCTTAAATTGGAAATCTTGTCATGAACAGTGACACCAACAGTCAACTCCCTGCCTACCCATGCGGCAGCATAGCCCCTATCTGCGGGCGTGACCCCTGTGACATACTGATCCTATGCATACCCTCCTAATCACGGAGCTCCCACATAGACTCTTTTATAGTCCCGTGCTGTCTTTCAACTACTTGGAGCATTGAGACTGTGATTCCTACAGATAGTCAAGTGGTCGCACTACTTGTGCGAGGCTTCTATTCACCTTCTAGCCTAGTCCACGGGCACTCCTCAATTACCCAGCAACAGTTAGCACTGCGTGTTCTTCCTTATGCAGTGCGCTCCCTTGGTTACTTTTTCAAGTAAGGTGCGGTCACAGCCATGGTAGCAAAGTCACAAATGCTTGGCAACAATCTTCTAATGCAGTAGTATGGCTACCCATATATTGTCTTGTCATTCTTATTTTATCGACGCGACATGCTTGCGCGATTTCATTTTCCAGTTTTTTGATCTCTGCATCCATTAACATGCTCTTCTTCCTTGGTCGTACCCAATCCTCTTCGAGTTCTCGAACCTTAAGGTTCCCTCACCGACTAGCTTCCTGAATCCACATATGTTCGCCCTTGCGGAGCCGCATAATTCCTTTGTCCTGGTCCTCGCATACTGTCCCAACTGTGGGAGCTATTGTGTGATGATTACTTTCCCCCAAAATTATGGTCTCGACTCTGCTCCTTAACTTCGGAATCGTCTCCATGCTCAAGTTTTTACACATGGCCCTATAGGCCCATCAAATCGCTGGCACGCATAGGTCCCAATTAGTTCTTCTCCCTTGGTGAGACCTGTTCAAGACTCTGCAAACCTTATTGAATGGTTCCACATGGAACATTTGTGGTGCGCGTCGCCTTTCCTGCTGTTGTGTCCTGTTCTAGTGTGCTTGCTACCCCGCACATGTCTGTACCCATCGAGACAGCTGGGCATGCAAGTTGCTCCATCCTTATTGACTGGCTCTTATTCGAAGCTGGGGGCTTCCAAACCATAGGTGCATCATCCTTCTACATCCGCGCTAGTCCTCAAAGTTTCCTTGATGTGTACCCCACCATCACATAGGTGTTGTGCCCAATGCCCACTTCAACACATCGAACTGCTGTTGTTCGAGTACCACACTTTGGAATTTGCTCAAGAATTCGTCCACCACTGTCAATTCATCATATGTTGGCATATCTCTTGCCTCTATAGTGACACAACGCAGTGATCTAACCATCATGTTGCAGTTCAGTGTTGTCACTTCGTGCAATCGATTCTGCCATCGCTCCACTTCCTTGTCTGAATCCGAAGTGCAGGATCTTTCACGCTCCCATGAGATTCTCCCATCTGCAGTCAAATTCACCCAATCCTGGTCTCGTGCAGTTATCTTGTAAATACAATCAAGCTCATCGTCGCATATTGGTTCAGTGTAGTGCACCCCTTTGGCTGGGTACAGTGGGACTACTACACGTGGTTACTTTTTCTCGAAGATCATTTTGTGCTTATTTGGCTAGGTACAGTGGGACTACTACGTGTAGTGATTTTTTCTCGAAGATAATTTTGCACTTCTTCAGGTTGATGACTCTGGTCATATCGGTGGCCCAATCTGTTCCTAACAACCCAGAATAGGGATTGTTATCATCGACAGCCTTTATTACCTCAAAATACACCTATGCGCTCGTGCCTTCAATATCAATTGTTACCCCTTGCAGTCTTCCCATGGGCAAAATATTTTGTTGGTTCACCATTCATAATTGAATAGGGGACCATTACAACGCAGGCTTGCCCATGCGTTCCCATGTTTGCTTCGGTAATACATTCACATCCGAACCCAGATCTAGGATTACCTGACCCATTTCATACTCACCAATCTGCGTAGTCAACCTCATTTCCCTTCCAGTGCGTAATGCATGCTTTCCCAATTTCCTGACTATGCGCGGTTCTCTTGACCCCGCGCACCTAGTGATCAGTTCATGTAGTTCTTTGACTACCTTATTGTCACGCAACAGTTTCATTCATGTCTCCAGAAAGGTAGTGAGCACTGAAGGGTCCATTCTTGGCTCTAGTTGATCCTTACTACCTGAAGTGGAGGCCTCCGCGAAGCTCTTCTTTGCTTCCATGAATGTCTCCTTTGTGCTTCTAAGTCAAACTCGGGTTTCTTTGTAGGAGCCTTGCAAACCCATGTACTTTCCTCTGGATTTTTCCCCATATCTTCTCTCGTGGCCATACCGCTTCTGAGCATCATGTTTACATTCGGGTCCTCTTCGTGCAGCTCAGACCTCATCATTTGTATATTCTGAGTCGGGGGAGGCTAGAATACCCCCTTCTCGCGCATCCTTGTAGTCAACATAGGACAATCTATTGTTTCATGATCAAAATAAGCACAATGCATACATGATATCCTCATTGGGTTGGTACAATCAGGGGCATAGTGCCCTAGTCCTCCAGAATTATAACAAATTAATTGTTCGCGGCCCCTTCCTGGTCCCATTCCACCTCGTCCTTGACCTCGCCCCTGAAATCCAACGTGTGCCATCCCCGCATCTGGGTCGAGGGATCGCATTTCAGTCTGCATCCTATAGGCCGAGGTCTGATCCATTATTAGCTCGTAACTGTGGCAAGTGTGCTCATCATGGCCTATTGACCTGCAAAAATTACAAAACAATTGCTGGGGTGCCTGTGTGTATTTCTGCAACAAATGACAATTGTCTATTGTGTGTTTCCCTCCTATCTAATAGATCGAGCACCATAGAGTGGGTGCCGCACTCAACCCTGCCTGCGCCTTTGGTTTCAATGGCATTGGCCCTCCTCCTACCAAGTAGTTTGCGAACACTGGATAGTGATCCTTGTGATGGCCCTGGCCTTTGCATTTTATGCACCATACTTCCTCACGTGCCTCTGTCCGTGGTGCCCTATCCTGCTTCAAGCTTTGCATTTCCAAACACAAATTCTATAGTTGCGCGTGGATTTGTTGAACTCCCAACCCAAGGTCTTGTATCGGGGTCTAATGAAATCTCATTTCCATTTCCAACACTTCAGCTTGGACGGAAAGTTTTTGCTGTGATAGCATCGTCCTCAAGTGCGTGTTAGAGATGCTACAAACCATGTGCAATGCTATGCATTTGTTAGTGTCATATTGGCTTCGCGAATCGTACTCTTCAGCTGTTGATCCAGATCCCAGGGGGTCTCACCCAGGAGCATCACGATCTCTTTAAACCCGATGATTGATTATGTTTCTGACTTTGGTCTGCTAAATTCCCTGTTCAGCGTGTTCTATATCTTTGTTATCCTTGCATTTGGATGGTCATTAGAATGCTTGATATACCATGTCAATGCGCGATTCTGCAGCGGGCTCACCAATGTAGCCTTCTTAATATTGTCGTCCGTAACACCTTGGGCTTCCCATACTGCTCTTACCATAGACCAGAATTGGTCCAGATATTCATTCCCTACCCCTATGAATACTGGTAGTTTGATTGCGCTCGCCATACTAAACTGTGGAGGTGGTCGAGGTGGAGTGGGTGGCAATGGAGGTGAGGGAGGTGAAGTGGGTGGCGGTGTGGGTGGAAGTGGTAACTGCAGAATGTGATGCCTTATCAAAATGACCACACTTCTCGGAGAGACCTTTGTGAGTTCTTCCTTGCTCTCTCGCGAGGGTGAAATTAAGGGACTGTTTTCTAATTCTTCGCTGCTTTTGTAGCTTCTTCCGCTCCGCGTAGCCCCAAACATTAATGTATTTGCATGGCCCTTTTCTCACACAAAAGCATCTTAATCCAAGTATTCAAAGACTTAATATACTTACTTCGCAGTCCTTTAAGAAAGCGTCATTCTGTCTCGCTATAACTGACGGTCATGTCCACCGCGAACTCAGTGATAAATCCTCTTATTATTCGGTCGAGCCAGTGGTACACAGCTCGCGCTATCTTATCTTCTGAGGCTTCTAGTTTGCACACTAGTTATGGAGTCCACACTATTGGTTTGTTGAGCCTACACCTTCCTTGGATATCTGCTAACTTCGTGATCCACTCATACAACTTTGATGGAAAAGATGCAAAGAAAATCTCGTGGATTTCAGTGTACAAGTAGCGATCCAACCACTGTTCCTTAGATACCTACGGATTTCTATTTTCCTGTGCCACGAACTCATGAATCTTCTTATACAACCACTCTTCAATTTCCTTCTTTGTTGGGTTCCAGTGGCATGACATCAGACATCCCTTATGCAGATCCTGGTCCCAGCAACGGAACCATTTGTTGGCTTAGTGGGTCCTGACCTAGGTTCGGAAGTGATTTATCCAAGCAAATCCTGATACTACTGGCCCTTTTGGCAACAGTCCGCAGAGCGCGGACTAAGGTCTCACCCGAAGTAGTATGGGAGGGTACTAGAACCAGGATTCCGCACCCTGGGGATGTTTGATATGAGGTGATTGGAACGTGGTCCAACCTTCGCACTTACTAAGCTACGTGCACCTACGGGCACCCCACGCCCTATGATACTGTCTTCGCGCAGTGCGACACATGTTATTTACCCAAGTCTTCCTTAATTAGTCTTCTGTTAGCTGATTACTTAGATTAAATTCACATATAAGCATTCATACACGTATTTATCAAGTGTGCACAATAAATAAACTGAATAAAAGTAATGAATAACATCAACATAAAGATTCCAAAATAGATGCACAGAATAAACTTCTCTTTATTATCTTTCAATCCCAAGTATAGACCCAGCTCCACCCTATGCACTCAGATGCAGGGGTCCGTGCACTCAGCTGCAAACTCTACTAGGCCTCTGCGCACTCAGATGCAGAGCCTCTTCCTACTACCACAACCCATTACACTTTAGATTTCACTCTTAATCTTGACCCATGCCTTCACTATTCTATCTATTATTGACTTCCTTTCGCTAAAAACTATCTTTACACTTAGAGCCTTGCTCTATTTATACAATCCACCGACATAGCTTTACATTAAATTACAATTCTTAGGGCAGACAACCCTATGACTCGATTATACAATTCGCGCTCTGCGCCCATACTTCACGGATTTCTACACCATCTTTGACCAAAACATGGGCTTTGAGCCCCAAAACCTGTTGCAGAGGATCTCATGCCCAACACTAATTCTACTAGTAGTATCCCATTTGTTGGAAAATACACCACTCCATATGAGGAAGTTGGTGTTGGTCTGCTCAAAGACTCATGTTTTATGGGAACTTTCACATTCCCTCCACCCATTATTCTTCATAATGAAGCATAGATTAACATGATTACATCAAGTACTTTCGAACTGGGAGATCCATGGAAGGTACCATCATAATCATAAATGATCTTATATGGCAATGAAATTCCTTGCGGTCCTTTCAAGTTAGCCTATGAGGCCATTCATTCTTTTTCCAACCCATCAACATCTATTGATGATGAAATAAATATGATCATTAATGAATATTCTCATTTTTCACACTTGGAACCAATCTCTATGACTGATCCTTTTAACAAATATTTAACTGATGAAGGGATTATGGAAGTTATGACCTTGGATGAAATGTCTTGGAACGATACCCATCATCATTCAACTTTCTTACCATCCTTTGATAAAATTGAGAATAATTTATCATCATTATTTTCATCTAAGACCCTTAGCGATCCTCAAAATCCAATATCTACCCTTTCTTCCAGTTCTGAACAGAATTTAGGGAATATATCAGCAACGATACCTATTGATATCTCAGTGAAGCCTGGAATAATTGAAAATATTCATATAGGAGCTTCTTGTTCATTAGAAGAGATTTCAACTTAAAAAGCCCTATCTCGGGAATTATGTGACATTTTTGCCTGATCCTACAAAGAGATGTTGGGGATTGACCCTAGCATTGTTGTACATGAAATAAAAAATTATCTGGATGCTAACCCAGTTAGGGAACGATTATGTCCAATACATCTACAAAAAGTTGCTGATATCAAAACTGAGGTTGAGAAACTGTTGAAAGTAGGATTCATTTACCTTGTTCGTTTAACCAATCAGGTATCAAATATTGTGCCCATTAATAAAAAGCAAGGAAATATTCTAGTGTGTGTTGATTATTGACATATAAATAACGCTTGTCCCAAGGACAATTATCCAACTTCATATATTGACCAAATTGTCAATGATTGTGCTGGAAATGAATTTTTTTTTCCTTTGTGGATGGATTTTCTAGCTACAATCAAATAAACATACTCCCTGTCGATCAATATAAAACCGCATTTATATGCCCATGGGGAAATTTTTCTTATCGCAAACTCCCATTTGGCCTAAAAAATGCTGGCGCAAGTTTTCAACGAGCAATGTCTTACTGATTCCACAATATCAAGCATATTGTTCATCCTTACTTAGATGACCTCCCGACTCATTCCATGAAACGACAGGATCACCCATTGCACTAAAAAGTGATTTTCATTAGGTGTAGGCATTACAATATTTGCTTGAATCCCCACAAATGTGTCTTTTTTGTACAATCCAGTTGGCTTCTAGGTGTCATCATTTTGAAGGAAGGCATCCATGTCAATCCCCTCAACGTAGATGCAAATTTGAATTTGCCTACTGCTTCTAGCCTTACTCAACTCCAAAGTTTGCAAGGGAAGGAAAAATTTTTGAGTAGATTCATCCACAATTATGCTGAACTAACACAGGGTTTTACTCGACTGTTAAAAAGGGTATTCCATTTTGCTGGGATGAACTTGCTAATAAAGTTTTTGATGCATTAAATCATGCACTGAATAATGCACCTCAACTGCATCCACCTGATTATCATCGAGACTACCTTTTGTACTTAGTTGCATCTGATGCCACCATTGGCATGGTGTTAGTCCAAGAGGATGGTTATAGCAGCAAACATTAGATTTACTATTTGATTAGGAGTCTCAATAAAGTTGAGACTAAATACACACATGTGGAGAGGCTAGCCTTGGCAACTATACAGACTATTCAACGATTTCGTCACTATATACTTCTCCGAAAATCCATTGTTATTTCAGATTGCAACCCCATGATGTACATTCTTACAAAACAATTCCGAGGGGAGAAATACTCAAAGTGGATAGTTATTCTACAAGAGTTTGATTTGGAATTTGAAAAATCCAAATCAAAGAAATCCTTGGTTTTCGCCAAACTATTGTGTGAATTCCCCCATACTTATATAGAAATTGTAGGAGAAGATTATTTTGTTGACGAATCTCTCTTTTTTATTAGTGTGTTAGCTCTGTGGTATGGAGACAATCATTATATATCTCCAAATACAAACTTTTAGGCCCGAGTTATCCAAAACTGATCATCGGTGAATCCGATACCAATCCCAACAATACAACATTATTGGCAACACTTTTTATCGTCATGGTGCCGATTCTGTATTCTGACATTGTTTAAATTTTCAAGAAGCCAAAAAAGCTTTAAATAATTGTCACTCTAGAGAATGTGGTGGTCACATGTCTAAGTATGATACTACCCAAAAGATATTACGTGTTGGCTATTTTTGGTCGTCAATGTTTAAAGGTTGCATCACTACAGTTCAAAAATTCCATAATTGCCAAATTTATGATTGCAAAATGCGAGCACCTCCTGCTCCTCTTCACCCTATCATAGTTTTCGGTCATTTTTCCAAATAAGGCATCGAATCCGTCACTTGTAACCCTCACTCGATCAAGGGGCATGGATATATTATCCTTGCAGTCGATTATTTTACAAAATGGGCTGAGGCGATGCCTACATATCGAGACAATGGCAAAGCTATAGCTATTTTCATTTTAAATCATGTGATTTCTCAGCTTGGTATTACACAAGTTATTGTTATAGACCAGAGTAGTCATTTTCATAACTCTATGATGGTCGAACTATTCGCGCAACTCAGCCTCCACCATGCTAGATCTACTATGTATTATCCACAAGCTAATGGCGAGGTCGAAGTTGTCAATAAAGTTTTAACCAATATGATTAAACAGATAGTTGGTATGCATAAAAGAAACTGGCACTCTATGCTCTTTTCAGCACTGTGGGCTTACCATACTACTATAAAAACATCGACTGGTTTTACCCTTTATGGTTTGGAAGTCATATTACCTATTGAATGTGAAATTCCATCTCTTAAATTAGTTATCGAATTATTACCTGCTACCTCTGCAGACGAAGAGCGCTTTATACGTTTAGCCCATCTAGATGAAAATCGTCATAATGTCGTATTGGCTAGAGAAGCTCACTAGAAATGTGTCAAAGCCCAATACGATCAAAACGTTAATCCTCGTACATATTCAGAAGGTGAACTAGTCTTGGTATATGATCAACCTCATGAAAAGTTAGGTGCAAGGAAATTCAAGCCCATGTGGCATGGCCCTTACATCATAAAACACGTATTAGCTAAAGGTTCCTATGAGTTGTTTGATTACGATGGTGTTCCTTTGGGAAAGCCCAGAAATGGACATTGCCTAAAGAAATATTTTGCATAAAATTTTGGTGAAGAATTGTACATTATTTACCATTTTTATGTGTGTGTGATAAATTAGTGTTTTGTACTACTTCTCCTACTTATCTCATTTTTAGTCTTGATTTGCATATGCCGATGTTTTTTCTGACTTACATTGGCTTTGTTAATGGCGCTAGTCATAGTACTCGGAATTTATCTTCTATAGCCTGGGTTTTCTATTCACCCAGTGACGAGCTAGTCTCTATTCACAGAATATGTCTCGGTCAAACAACGAACAATATAGAAGAATATAGCACAATCATTGAGCTATTAGTTGATGCCATTTCAATTGGTATTTGAACTTTGACGTCAGATTAGATTCGTCGTTCGTAGTATTACATTTAAATGGTGTTCATTCAGTAAGGAGTCCAACCATGTTAAGGGTATTTTTACGAGTCCATCTCTTGGAAAGGCAATTTGATTATATTGAATATCAATACATCCCGAGATATTTAAACACGTTGACAAATGCATTGGAAAATCATGTGTTAAATAGACATTTGTAACATTTGTTAATTAAAAAAAATATCCATACATTGATCAAGATAAACATAGGTAAAAAGTAGTAGATGTTTCATTAAAATAAAGTTTAGTGTGTCTACAAAATATGTCATCCAATGACATTAAGGCGCCGTGGCCTTTTATTTTTCGAATATGTTGACACCAAAAAGTAAAAAATGGTCTTGGAAACTAGAACAACTAAACCTGATTATGCTTATGATAACACACGATAGCATGAGAAACTCGTTGCAGTAAACGTCTGAGAGGCCCTGGAACCCCAACTAGGTGCCTCTGATAGGCGCGTGGAATGTCATTGACTCCAGTCTCTAGGAGATTGGTAGTCAACCTCTCAATTTTGTGCTCCAACTTTGTCAGGATGTCATCTGCCTCTGGGTTCACTGTCACAGCTACCATAGGTTGCTCGCCTCGTATATTGTACCATCTCATCCTGGCTGGTCTGGTTGGACCCACATCTGCACATGCATTTTGGATAATTAGCCTCCGAAGACAAAAACACTTAAAATTTTGAAAATTTTGAAAATATTTCAAAATGAGAAATTCTTACCTAGATCACCCCACTGAGCTCCAGCTGGAAGTGGGATATCAAGATCACCTTTGTAATCCATCCCAGCATACAGAAATTCCTCGATCAAAACAATGTTGGCTCAGCCAGTAAAAAAACTCTATCATATATCTCACTACAGCCCCACCTCATCAAGTGTTGATCCCTCGAACACCCCTTGTTTCCCAGAATATGTTGTGGCTGAAGAATAGGAACCCTCTTTAGGGAAAAAGCAACTAGAATGGCACCATAACCAAATTTTTTCAGTTTACCATTCTTGCACCTACTCAACTGGCCCTTCATATTTACCACTATTGTCTCACACAAGTTGTATGTTGTGGACTCCCAGAATTCCATGGTCATCTGCATTTGTGCCCATGTGGCTAGATAAAGTGCAGCACTTCCACACAGTTTTCAAACAGTGAAATAAATGGTTGTCAAGGGTAAAATTTCTATGGTCTGAATGTCAATCTATCCATCTTTAGGTCATTCACCCCTACAAAAGCGTCGTACGTATCCAACAGTAGTATCTCCCCCTGCTCTCAATCCAAATAGTGAAAGATCGAATCCCTGATGAGACAACCCAGTCAAGAAATAGATGTCATCGGCATCAATAGTGAGGCAATGATCATCAATCACAAAACATTGTTCCTTAAAATTCTAGGTCCTCACCAACCACATCATTAGATCTATCTGGGCTTTCATCCCAGGGATTAGGCAATATTTCAGGAGGCCACAAGTCCTAAGAGCAGGGAAAATTTTAAGAACCCCCCCTAAATTTATAAGTATAATAAATGAGCGAATCTCCATGGTATATAGGAAAAATGGAAGGCGAATTTATCAATAATATAATATGTATATATAATTTTTTGGCGAATCTCTCACCGCTGGCGAATTTTTTACTCAATTATAAAATATTGTAAGATCTTGGTATTACATGGGTTAATCATAAACCTGGAGCTTAAAAATTATTATTTAAGTAATTTATAAAAAATTAATAAAATTAATAGTTGATTTTTATTTTATTTTTTTATTTTAACCAAAGCTAAAATGGTGTTAACATACATTAAAATTACAACATCCATTTTTACTCTTGATCCACGCCTCGAGAGGATTATTATCCATTTTACTCTTGATCACACCCCGAGAGGATCAAAATATTTTTTCACTCTATGCTAGTTTGCATATCACGATATTTGATAGCTCTCGGGGGTTAGTAGATCCAGAGTAAAGATGGACCTATGCTGGTTTGTTTCCCCCATTTAAATAGGCTACATTCTAGGTGAATACCATGGGTCAATACCATGTGCCATTTTGGTGAATACCACGGGTCAATACCGTGTGCCATTTTTATTTTTATTAATACTAATATTAGGGTTAATAATGTTTTTTTGCATGGTATTAATAACAATCTAGTCCATGGTATTGGTCCCATAGTATTTTGCCCATAGGTTTCACCTAAATATAATGCATTTTTTGAGTGTTCGTAAATATAAGGTGACTTATGGAGTAAATATAAAAAAATGTTTCATTTGTTTACCACACCTCTTGTTTATTTATATTTTTATTAATTTACCATACCTCTTTTACAAATATGATATTTGGCCCATAGGATTCACTTAAATAAAACCTCTTTCTTGAGCCTTCATAAATAGAACGAGGGTTATGGACTAAATATAAAAAGAGGTTTTATTTATTTACGATACGTCTAGTTTATTTATATTTTTATTTATTTACCATACCTTTTGAGTAAGTATAAAAAGACGTTTTATTTATTTACCATAC
>APFE030872207.1:19434-42653 GCA_000404065.3 Pinus taeda
TATTCTTAGAAATGGGCGAATGGAAGGTTGTAACTCCTAATTTCAAGGGCTAAATTTACCTTTTTTACCCTCTCCCATAAAATAAGGTGGGCTATTTGAGGTGATTTGTAAAAATGTACTATGATACAAAATATTCGCCCACTAAAAATTTAAAACTTCTTAATTTCGCCAAAGGGCGAACATTCGCCCCTAAAATTTTCTATGCCTAAGAGCTTGCAAAGTGGTTGGATCCGCCAAAGCAGCCAAATCATTAGCTTGATGTTGTCTTTCCCTCCACTCCATTTTTGAGCAATCAAATGACTTGAAATGACCATTTTAAATCAGTTAGAATCATTTTTGAAACTCATTTCATGTTTTTTGGGATACAAAATTTGTTTTAAAAATAGCCCACAGCGCTTGCGCAACCTCCCTTTTATGGACAGAACGTATCTACGTGGAAATTTCCAGCATACTTCCGTGCGGGCCGAGAATCTCCGTATGGAAAATTTTATCGGCCTTCGCAAGCCCAATTGAATGAAGCCCGCGCAGGGTCGAGGGTGCATTTTTGGACAAATATTTGTCCCAAAAAACCAAATGAAAGCTTCAAATTAAAGAATAAATGGATAGAAAGCTAAGTTATGGAGATATCTTCTACCTGGAGGAAACAGTGAGTGATTTCGTCCATTGGTTGGCTTAGAATTAGTCCTAGAAGTTTCACTTAAAAACCCCTCTCTCTGCTCTAAATTGGTGAAAATTAAAATGCTAAAAATAAATTACTTTTTCCCACTTTTATAGGTTTTTTTAGCTTAAAAAAAAATATTTTTTATATTTTGTATCTTTTTGAGAGGGAAAACACCTTTTGGAGCACTTATGACGGGTTATTGAGTTTAAATGTGCAAGATTGTTTACGGAGTCAAGATAAATAATTATTTACATTTTAGTAGACTTTTATCGCTTTTTATGCTCTATAAAAATTACGAAAAACGAAAATCATGGAGTCTTCTTTTAAGCCCTTTTTAGATTTTTTGAAAACAAAAAAATTGTTGAGTAATTGCTTGTTCGAACTCATAAAAGTAAATGAACATTCGTCCACTCAGTATAAGTTTACCCCTTTTACGAACTGAGCCAGGATTGTTTATGAAAAAGGTATACATTGATCAAACATGGTCAATATATTTTCTTGTGTATTATTTTATCCTTTTTCAGACCTGAGAGACTAAACTAACAAAAAAGAACCTGATGGAGTCTACTTATGTTTTTCTTCTGACTCTCTAAAAATGAAAAATGTGAGCTTTACTTTCTCCAGGCTCGTTAAAATTTTACAGTTAAAGAGTTGAATGATTTTTCTTTTTGTGTCTTTTTCAAACTCTTAAAACAAAAGGACATCGAGTTACCCCTTTACTCGACTCGTAAAAAATTAAACAATATGGGACTCATTAAGCATGACGAGACTGAACCATTCCTTCTTAGGGTTCGTTAAAAATACTTTGATGGACTCATTCAAAGGATGATCTTACAGTCCAAGCATATGTTATCCTCCTTAAGCTTGTAAAAAATAAAGAGGTATTTTCTAGTAATGCTGGGAGAAAATTGGGGAAAATGTCCATTCTACATCATCAGTTAAAAGGTAGCATGTCTCTCTTGAACACGGCGCTCCACCACATTCATGTTCGGGTTGGGAAATCCATTTTCCTTATAGTTAATCAAACCTCATTGAAAGTCTTCATGGTTTTGGGTATTATTGTTAAGTCAAATGCTACCAAATCATTATAGTGTCGTTATGTGTTCAAGAGTAGTTCAACCTTGGTTCAAATCCCTTTACAAAATCTTTACCTTCATTCACATCGGCCATCCTTGAGTCATTCCTTGCAATTATTTTCAAAACTTGATACCATGTTTCATGTCGTAGGCTTTCCTACGACAAATCGCTTCTTATTGACTTCAGCTCATTATCTAGGAAGTTGATTTAGAAACATTCAGTGCCTTGAAGCTTGCATGCCTTAATGGAAATTTTTCACTTTTGACAAGAGGTTCTCATCATTAGCCTTCGATCGAACGATTCTATGAGTGTTTGACTTCATATCACATATTCACACTTCATAGATTGTACTGGGAGTACCTTGAGAACCATTGTCATTATTGGTGGTTTCTCTTGCACTTGTTAATGGTTCACATCATTGATCAGTAATGAAGTGGTTTATGACATGTTAGACTTTGCGACATTCACTCGCATGGCTAGAATTGTTCTATGGATCGAGAGATGGAGATCAAGACCCTAGATCTAGTTTCATCAATCCAGGTTGAGAGGAGATTTTATATTCATGATTAAATAGACAGATGACTATGTCCATGTTGTGTCTACCATCTATATGATCGTAGTTTTTCCATGCTTGTTCATTGAGTTTGGTTTACTCTGAGTATGGGAATGCCTACCTCAAAGATGATTTTTGATATATATTTTGCATTATTTTCCCTTGAATGTTCCTTGCAGGTTTTCAACCATTGCCTCTGACCCGATCCTTGGAATGATAAAGTGCTTCAATATTTTAAACCTATTTTTTAGATTTCGCACTTTACGGGGCAATCTGTTACACGTCAATTTGTCACCATGACAATTGATCAGTTTATCAATATTTTTACCATCCATGAACATGTTGAAACCAGCTCCCTTAAAAGTAAAAAAACTCAATATATGTTGAAGTACATGAGAAATTTGGGTCAAATAGCTCTCACACCTTGTTAAGTTCCACCTGCGCCGATTTCTCTAGTGTTTCCCACACATGCGCTGAAATTGAATCTAAGAATAGCGCAGAGTTGTGCTCTGTCTGTAACTATAAACCCACGCAAGTAAATTCTAAAAATTAAAAATAAAAAGTACATTCTAGAAACATAGTTGGTCGAATATTTCCTAACTAAAAGCTTCCAGGTGATGACTATTCAAACTATAACCCTCATAAGATGCATCTCCATCCATTTTCTCATGGTAACCAAATCCATCATTAAAGGAGGTTCATCCTCTTCTTAGGAATATGAAACTTCCTCCTGTTTGATCTATAAAAGGACTAGAGGGTTGAGGGATGAAGGAGGTCAGAATTCAGAGAATACAAACTTATGTTGTTAGTTTGAGATTGGAGAGCTTGTCATCTAGGGAGGAGATTGAAGGCATTTGGGAGGGACCTTATAGAATCAAGGTGAGGGTTGTAATGATCCTCTTATATTCTGATTAATACAAATGAACACTTTCTCCCATTGATTTTGTCTTTTGTGAATGATGAATAGTTTTCAATTGTTTATTATAATTATTAAGACAAGTTCAATCCCTAATTTCCTTGATCATTAGGCTAAGTTGCTTGGATTATTATATCGCATGTGTTTTCATCATTTTATGGTTTATGTTTGCAGGTCTTATCAAGCATTGAAGAGTTGCATCAAGTCACAACCAGGGATCTTCATCAGGCATTTCTTGAAACCAGTAAGAGGTCTATCCTTTAGCTATACTACTTATAATTCCAACAAGTTCAACTTAGGGAAAGAGTCACTTCATTTGTCATGATTGTTTCTAGTTTCCATTTAGGATCTAGGGAGATTGCTCTTGTCCGCAAGAGGGATTCTTCGGTGCAACACTTTCAACGGATGGTCCATTGGCCCATTGGTCGACGGTATTATGTTAAGGCGCTACGGTGGGACAGGTTCCGAGGTCGAAGTCCATAGAACCATTTTTGAAGTAATGAATGTCATATATGGTGTTGTTTGTTCCGTTGTTAGGGATGATCGTTGGCAGTTGCATATTGACTATACCCGTTATATATATCTATATATATATATATATATATATATATATATATATATATTATATAGATATATATATATATATATATATATATATATATATATATATATTATATATATATATATATATATATTATATATATATATATATATGTTATCAGATGTGAGTTAGTAGGGTTTGACCACTTGCCAACCACTTTCAATTTTTAATATAATCATCGAAACCGTTGGGGGGTGGTAGGGGGGTCATCCCGCCACCACAAAAAAAAAATAAAAATATATATATATATATATATATATATGTTATCACATGTGTGTTGGCAGGGTTTGACCACCGCCAACTTTCAATTTTTAATATAATCGTTGAAACCATTGGGGGGTGGCGGGGGGGTCATCCCACCACCCCAAAATATTTTTTTATTTTTATTTTTAGAACAGTTGGTTAAAATTTCGGATCTGGTTTTTAAATATCATCGAGAAAATCAAAGAGGCAACAAATTTTCCATTTCGGACCATTGTTTTCCATGCATCTTCCCTTCTCCAAATTTTTTCCTTGTTAGTGACTGCCACTTGGCCTAGTTTGCCCAAAACTTTGACCAGCTATAACTTGAGTATAAGAAATCGGATTTGAGTTTTGTTTGCATCATTGGAATCATGGTGAAGAGCACTATGATCTTGTCATGGTTTCACTTCCATATGAGGATTTTGATTTTTGAGTTTTTTCAAAGCCACTTCTATTTCTGGAGCCTCCCAGATCTTTCCTCCCCATTAATGACCTTTTGGACAGCCAAAAGCTTTATTAATCAATTGGAAAGTGAGGGAATTTTTCCCTCACTTTCTCCTTTTCAATCCATCGGGCCTTACTTGGATGCATTCCTTTGAAACCAATACGAAGTTACTCCATGTCTCCTCGTCATGAAGTCCTAGTCTTTTTGTCAAGAATGACATCCTCCGGTAGCTTATCCAAGTATTCAAGTGAAAAATTGTCCACTGCAGGAAATTTTCCAACCTTTTCGATGTCCATGATCAATGAAGGCTCATAAAGCTTCAAGTTTTCAACGTTCACCATTGGGTACATCTACATGTATGCTGTAAAATCAAGGCAAAGAGCATTGTCTCCAATCTACTCTAATATTGTGAATGGGCCATATCAGATTGGCCTCAACTTCTTTCCTTCATCTTTCATTTGTCTTTGCTGATGTGGAGCCAAAATTTGTCTCCAACCAGGAATTGGTGATCAACTCGGTGCTTGTCATGTTAGACTTTGTATTGGGCTTGACTTTTCTCCAACTGCTCCTGCACTGCCTGGTGAATCATCTTAATTTGTTGAATGAACTTCCATGCTTTGTCCTTGTCATCTTGCCCACTAGAATATTCATCTCTCCCAAAGACCGTGTCTAAGAGATCCTCTAGTAAATATACAATGCATGTCCCGAATGGTGAGCTTTGATTGGATGAATGCACTTCACAGTTGTATGCATGTTGTACATAGGGAATTTTCTCGTCCCACAACTTGGGATGATTGCCACAATAGCCTCAGAGTAAGTGTATCATTGTGTGGTTAACAACCTTTGTTTGTTTGTTGGTTTGCAGATGAAATTTCGTGCTCCTCTTCAACTTGGTGTCCATCATTCTCCACAAACTTGTCCAGAACTCTCCAAGAAAATCAAAGTGTCAATCAAACACAATGGATGTGGGCAACCCAAAATTCTCCCATACAAATTGGAAGAAGAGATGAGTAGTCTATTTTGCAGTGACTTGCTTTTTACAAGGCATTAATACACACATTTTTCTAAATTGATCCACACCGACATACAAATAGTCATGCCCTATCCTAGACAAAGGAAAACCGCCTACAAAATACATTAACACACTTTCCCATGGATGACTTGGAACAGGGAGTGGTGTGTAGAGCCCCAATTTTCTATTAGTGGGCTTGTTAACTAAACACAACACACATCCCTTTACATATCAAGTCACAACATTTTTCATGTGAGGTCAATAACACAACCTCTGCAAATGACACAAAGCTTTCGCTACACCAAAATGTGTTGAAATATTGCAACAAGAATATTCTGATCTAATTTGTTCTTGAATTAAATTGTGAATTAAAATCGAATTTAGTCTTAACATCTACTTGGAAATAATTAATTAATTTATTTTAAATTAATTAGTTGGAGAAATTCAAGTTAGAAGTCTTTCTGAAGTCATGCAAGAGTTATCCCTTAAATTAAGGAGATAAGATTGAGTTATATTTGAGTTGTAATTAGTTAACTCAGTTTTCTGATTTAAGTCTAGTTAAATTTGTTCCAAACAGTTTGAGGAACTAATAGTAAGTTAATAGTCAGTTGATGCATCCAGTTAACTGAAGATTCCCTCATCAGAAACTCATGCATGTCTATTTTAAGAAAGACCCAGTTGAGATTAATGTTCAAGGATAGTGTACTATCAGTTGCATGTGTATTCTCATGGATAAAACTCACGCATCTAGTCAAGGATTTATCCTTGAGGATTGTGCAGTTTTGAAGGCTTGATCATCCACTTGGTAATAGGCTAATCATCCACAAGGAACAACACATAGGAGCTTGGAGGGCAGAGAGGAAGGTTGGAGAGAAGCCAAGATTGCTTGTGAGCATCTATGAGGATTGTACTGAGAGCTGGCTAGCTGTGAGAACTAAGGCTTTGTATAATTCCTATGTATTTCCACCATGTATGATAATATGACAGTGTGGGGTTTTTAGCTAAGGCTTTCCCCAAAGTATTTTCATGTGTATTGTGCCATTGATTCTTCTTCTTCTCGTTATATTGTTCAACTCGATCTTTAAGCTTTCGCAAATTGATAGTAGGAGTAGGTTATAGTATTCTGCTTTGATTTATATTGCATTATCGGGTTAACCTACCACCATATTTTCTACATGGTATCAAAGCTGTGAATAATATACTGAGAAGATAATTTGAAGTTTGAATTTCAGGGTTGTAGGTGCAAATCGAATTCATATCATACTTCAAGGTTGGCCAATGGTGTTATATGGCTTGAGACTCGAGTATGCCTTGGAAGGTAGCTCGAATTACATAGCATGGAAAGATAGAATGGAGGTTGTATTAAAAGACAATGGCTTGAAGGAATTCATTGATCAAGAAATCCCAAAGCTAGCTTCAACTAATGCACAAGAGTTGGTTAAGTGGAAGAAGTGTGTGGTGAAGGCGAGACGGATCATCCTTGAGGGAGTTCAAGGCCATATTGTCTCGAGTCTCCATGGGAAGGATACTCCATTTTCAATGTGGAAGACATTGAAGGACCTCTACCAGAACAGTAGCGACCAGAGGAAATTGGCACTCAAGGATAAGCTTAGAAGAATCAAGATGGAGAAGGGTGATACTATTTCCACATATTTGAACAGGTTCACCACCTATAGAGATGAGCTTGGCAGTGTGGGAATAACTACTGACGATGATGATATGGTGAGCCTCGCTCTTCTTGGCCTTCCAAAGAGTTGGAATACCTACTAGGACTCTATGAATGGAAGGGAGAAACTGTCGGATTGGGAACGACTGTGGTCAGATCTTATGCAAGAGGAGATCAGGAGGAGCACACAAGATAGTTCTTCATCCAAGAATGATGATGAAGAAAATATGGCCTTAGCAAGTAAGGCAAGGAAAGGGAAGGGGAAGGCTTCTCATTTCAAATTGAATTCTTCTCATGGAGGGAAGAAGGGTGAAATGTCTAAAGTAATGTTCTTTAATTGTCACAAGATGGGACATTATGCAACTAATTACCCATCGAAGAAGTCCAAGAAGGGATCCTCAGAAGGATCGGAAGGTGAGGCATTAGCCTCTCAGTTCAAAATGGACTTTACCCTCACCACAAGCATGGTGTCATTGATGATGGGTTGTGTCTGGTATCTTGACAGTGGAGCCTCATTCCACATGACCGGTGAGAAAAATTTATTCAGTCCCTTTGAGGAGAAAGACCTCAAGATGCACATAGAGATGGGTGACAACGAAAGGTATAGTGTTTCAGGAGTGGGCATGGTTTCTTTTCAAAGGGATCATGGAGCTCCTCTCACCTTGACAGATGTGATGTATGTGCCTCGACTAAAGAAGAACTTGGTATCGGTCGTGATGTTGGAAGACAAAGGCTACGATGTTGTCTTCAATAAAGGAAAGCTGTTCCTAAGACACATAGCCATGGGTCAGACCAAGAGGATAGGGATTCGGGTGAAGAATATTTATAAACTAGAGGTAGATGATTGTAAAACATTGAGTACGAAAGTAGAATTTGTGCAAGGCCAAGACATTGGCAAGTTGTGCCACAGGTGGTTGGTCCATTTGCATCATGGGGCTTTGAAGATAATGTAGCAGATATCTATAGGACTTCCCAAAGGTAAACTTGAGCAAGTTGACACATGCAACAGTTTTACCTTGGGAAAGTACACCAACTCTTCCTTTCATGATCGAGACAGTCAAGCGGAGGCTATCTTAGAGCGAGTTCATACAGATTTGTGTGGACCATTCTCAACAGCATCCACAACAAAGCAAAGGTATTATGTGATTTTCATTGATGAATATTCTCATAAATGTTGGATTTATTTCATGCAGAAGAAGAACCAAACCTTCACAAAGTTTTGTGAGTTAAAATCTTTGGTCAAGAAAAAGTCAGGGAAGAAGATCAAGGCCTTGAGAAGCAACAATGATGGAGAATATGTCTCTCAAGAGTTAAGGACTTCTATGTAGTGGAAGGAATTAAATGAGAGGTTCCAACACCTCATAACCCACAGCAGAATGGGGTGGCCAAGAGGAAAAACAAAACTATTGTAAGGGAAGCACGAGTAATGATGCATGACCAAGGCCTACCACTTCACTTGTGGGCTGAGGCATGCAACACAACGGTCTATTTGTAGAATAGAAGTCCACATCACACACTTGGGATGAAGACACCAGAGGAAGCTTTCTCCCATAAGAGACCAGATTTGGGTCACTTCAGGATCTTTAGCTCATCGATATATTGCCATGTGACAAAGGATGCACAGAATAAGCTTGAGCCGGCAGCAGAGTTGCAGATATTTTTGTGGTACACTGATACACCTCGCAACTATCAGGTGTACTTTTCTACCAGTCAGTGGACAGTGGTTTGCAGAGATCTCAAGTTTGATGAGTAGAAGGCCATGCGAGTTTCCCTTGAGAGGGAGCTCCAACTACAGGCTATGGAGGAACTGTTGGTTCCTAAGGAGGAGGAGCCTCAGACTAATCTGGAGCATCCGCATGCAGCGGCTTCAGAGTGGAGACATCCACTTAAGCAGAGTCTTCCAGAGATTGACAGAAGCACACAAGAGAAGCTGACAGATTGTTGGAGGATGCGAGAGAGAATGTGGGAGCACCATCTTCTCAACGCAGATAGAGGAGGTCACCTAAGAGGTACATTGGATACATGGCCCTTGCCGAGGAATGCGTTGAGACCGAGCCATCTTCCTTTGTGTAAGCAGTGTTATCATAAAATTTAGTGTCCATTCAGAGCTGCTAGTCCCACTAAGACAGGTAGCTATCTTAGAAACAAACAAACCAAAGTTACTTGTGTTTTCCTTTATGAGAAGTAGATGAGAGAGAAGCAGAGAGTACCAACCTTAGTCTTTCGCTTGGCTCCTTGCTTGTTTCCTCTCCCCCCTGATAGATCTTTTCCGCTCCTCCCTTGCTTGTCCCGCTTCAAAGAGCACCTGTAAAGTCAAAGCAGCATGATACCATCAAAGCACAAAGATCTACAATCATAAAAAATATAGGACCAGATATATATTGACCACACAAATGCATATATCAACTCAAACATACAAGAGTGTGGAGGAAAACTCAAATAGATTTATTGATAGAAAGAGTAGAAGAGAGGATTAAAACCCATTTATCTGACCCAGCGTCATCCTCCCAGCATGAAAGCCCTTCTTCACCTCATGAAAAGCTTAGATCACCCAACACTATGATGTTCCACAAGGAAACCAATAGCACTTCTTTACAAAATACAAGATTCCAGCCTTTGGATCTCTAGGAAGGGATCGATATATAGATGTTTACAGGGGGGTGAGTCAACTTCTGGGATTTTGATTAGTGTCCTCTCTCTGATAGTTCTTGGTTCCACTTGGAGATTCATGATCTCTTACTCATCCCTGACGAATTCAGAGAGGTAAGTGTCACAGGAGAAGTTTCTGGAAGATTCCATGATCATCCACCTTGCAAACTGTCTCTACCATTTGTCTACTCTCGCCCATCGCACCCTACAGAAGGGCTTTTCAATATGCATCGCACTTTTTGCATGTGAGAGGTGAGATGCATCGCACCCTTAGCACTGAGCAATCTGTATGGTCCAGTTTTGACCAATTCTGAGCAGTTTTCCATCGAGAACTTCTGGGAGATGATGTAATTAGCTGACCTTGTTCCTTTAGGGTGTGAAACAACACTTTTAGGGACTGAGAAGCCCTTGGTTTATGGACATATATTATTGTTGCAGTGCCCAAATATGTCTATAACAGTTGCCCCCTAAAGCGTGAGGTCGTAAATCTTTTGATGTCGGGTGAAATTCTTTATCATGAGGATCCGAGGTTTTTCGAACTGGAAGGCGACTTGTAATAAGATACAATACAATACATTATCTTCATAATATTTTCATGATCTAGTTGAGGTGGGCATTCCCATGCTCAACTTTATAAATTCATTCTCATGTACACAGGATAGACAACCGTCTGTGTGGCAGACTGATGATTCTGGTAGAGCCATCATCCTTTGGTTTGGATGATTATCTGTGCAGCAATGATGTACATTTTGATGTCTTTATTTTCCTGAATATATCGCAGCCCGAATGGATGAAACTAGATCCAGGGTCTTCAAACTCGTTCAATCTTCGCCCGAAGTACAAGTCTATCCATGTGAAAAGATGTTCTGGAGTCGAACATGGAAAGACATCGCCTGATTACCAGCCAATGATGTAAGTTGTTAACAGACGCGAGAGGAATCACCGATAATGATGATGACCCTCAAGGTATGAAAGTACAATTCACATGGTGTGAAAATGGGACTTGGCATCGAACACCACGCAAAATTTTTTGTTCGAAGGCCATTGATGTAAGCCTGTCGTCGGAAGTGAGAAACTTGCCATTGAGGCATGCAAGCTTCAAAGTACTGAAAGGGGTGTTCCTAGATCGACTTCTTGGATAATGAGCTGATGTCGACAAGAAGTGACCCATCGTAGGAGGGCATTAATGAATCCCACATCTAATACACAGAACGGAGCAAATGATTTTGTGGAGGTGAAAACAATCTGATGATACAGGGTTCAGGGTGGCGGTCATGAAAGAATGAAGCGTGAAGGTATTGCAGTGGATGAGACACAAGCTGGGTTGGCGAATTATCTGAGCGACTTCTCTTGAACATATCGGTGACATTGAAATGGATTGGTAGCGTTAACCCCAAAAATGGATGGTACGTTGGACCAATGGTAATATGACCAGTGAACGGAATAACCCAACCCGACTCAATCATGGTGATGGAGTGAAAGTGTCATGTTCAAGAGCGACTTGCTACCAATAAAGTTTCTTCAAGTTTTCTTCCCAATTTTTCCCCAGTCATTGCTGACCAGTACCTCTTTATTTTTGTAAATCTTGAGGAGGATAACATATGCTTGTTCTATAATTTGCCCTTCGGTCAAACCCGTCGCTATGTTTTAACGAGCCTAGCGACAGTGAAACTCATTCTTGTCTATATGGACAAGTTTGCCGCTATTGGTTTTAACAAGTTTAACGACAAAGATAACTCGGTCCTTTTTCAATTTTGGAGAGTCTAAAAAGGGACGGAAAGGAAACTCCAGTAATCCTTTTTCGTCATATAATCCCTTAAGTTTGAAAAAGTATAAAATAATATGAAAGGGATGAATTTTCGATAGTTTTAATGAGCTGAACAAGACAAGCACTCAACCTTTTTGTGTAATGATCCCTCAGGTCCAAAAAGATTAAAATCTAGAGGAGGGATAGCACTTCCGATCGTTTTAAAGAGCTGGAGAGGAGAATTGCTCGACAATTTTTTCATATTTTACGATTCAGATGGAAAGAGCTTAAAGGAGACTCATTTTTTGAGGAACGAGTGAAATTTTCGGGTAGCAACTGGTTCCAAGTAAGGTTTGGAACTTTTCAATCACGACAGTGAAAGAAGATGGCTAATAGAATCACTCATCGCAACTGTTCCTCAAAATGGGTAAACAATCAAATGGAGGCGTATGATCGACTAAAAAAGAGTGGAGGTGACTATAAGAACACGACCAAGGCTCAAAAGCTGATAATAATGCGATCACAATGGTTATCTACCGAAGGTGGGTTCATTTTTTAATGAGCTTAAACTCTGGTGGAACATATGCTCATTGCTAAGTTTAATTTTTAACGAGCTTGAACTTTGCGTAAAACTGCTCGTGGCTAGGTTTATTTTTTAACGAGCTTGAACTTTGCGGAAACATTGCTTGTGGCTAGGTTTATTTTTTAACGAACTTGAACTTTGTGGAAACATTGCTCATGGCCTGGTTCATTTTTTAATGAGCTTGAACCATGCGACAACATATGCTCAGCTTTGGTTTCATGTTTACACAAGCTTGAAATGAAAAACTATGCTCGTTATAAGATCGCATGCCCCCAGCATAGTGACGCAAATCAAGATGCATGCCCCCCAAGCTTCATTGCATTCAACGAGGTGGTTGGAATGAAGGTTTACCTTCGAGATCTTTGAAAGACTCGACTTGGATTTTATGAGATCGTAATCAAAGACTCGATCTGGAAAGGGAGTTGTTTCATTTTTTTAATGAGGTTGACACAGTAAAAGAACTATCCTCATTACTCCTTGTTTCATTTTTTAACGAGGTTGACACGAGATAAGAACCATCCTCGGAATCCACCGTATTTATAGTATTTAATAGAAAATCAAAAACTGAAGGATGATTAAGGTTGCTGGAATAATCTTCGTGGTATTCTGGAAGATGGGAATGATGGTGGTAATCTTCCCATGGTGCCTCTCCTATCATCATTGACTGAATGATTCCTTCGTCTGTAGAGTGTACATGCGACCAAGGATCTGAAGAGGTTCCATATTCCTTAGACCTATTTATCCAAACACTCGATGAGCGTTGATTTGAGTTTGCCCCCCAGGCCAAGAAAATGGATTGCTACAATATTTCTAAAATGGCAATGATCCATGTTGACAAAATGTTCGGGAATCTTCTGAATCTTTTAGATATAGAAGATATCATATTGCAGGTTCCCACCATGGCCACTTCTGTCAGATTACTCGGAGGCGGTAGGGCAAAAGTACCCATTAAAGCAGGGTCTTTTAGGAGGCCTACTCCGACATTTTGAAGCGATTGAGAGCTTCCATGGATAATTGGAATGCTTCTCGTAACTTGTGAACTATTGGGGAGAAAGGTTTGTTGGTCGACGATTGTAATTCCTCCTTGAAAAGGAAATGCAATATTTCTGAAGTATGTCAACACAACAGCGGCCATAGCATAAATCCAGGGCCTTCCTAGTAGGATGTTGTAATCGAGGTTTCCATTGATAACTTCAACATCAATTTCTACTGTTTTGCCCCCTAGTTCAACTTGCAAGTTACTTAAAATCCCGTATGGGGTGTATGTCCATCCATCGAATGATTTTAATGTTGTTGACGATCGCGACAAGGGTGGTGAGCCTAATGTTTTCCAGCAACTCATCGACATAATACATGTAGATGCCCCCTCATCAATAATTGTTCGATGAACAGTTTTGTTGAGGGCTTTCACTTGAATAAGGAAAGCGAGTTGAGCTGGTAACTGAGGGTCATATCCTTTATGATTAAAGGCCACAAGATTGGAATCCGCTGGGTCAATCCCACCTATTGCCAATAATAGAGCCTGCTTCTAGGAGGGGCAATTTTGCAGTACCTCAAGTGTCGACATAGCGGACGGCGATTGGGCCAGGTCCTCTAATATATTATAATTCTTTGCTGCTCTAGCATGAGGATTAAATGTCGATTTGTGTACTACTCCCTTTGGCGGCTTTATCATTAGATTAGGAATGATGGGTGGCGCAACTTCGGTCGAAGTTGTTGTCGAACTACTAGGTTGATCAGTAGCCTTGTTGTTCAACAACTATGGATTCCCATATTCTTTATTCCTTGTCGATATCCAAGCATCATTTTTCTATTTTGAAATGGACAACATAAGCACTTGGGATTGGGAAGCATTGTCACTAGAAACTAGATTGGTTCCCGGGTTTGGAAACGGCTCAGTCAATACTGCTGAGGTTTTTGAACTCTTAAAGAGTTTCTTAACTTCAGCTTTATGTGGAAAATCTCTCATCCAATGATCCTCATCGCATATCTGACACCTCGAAGGGGGTTTCCTTTGCCTAGAAGGGTTTGTAGAAGATTTTTCAGGAGACGACTCATCCTGCTTCTTCTTTTTCCCTTTCTTTTTCTTCTTGCCTCCTGGTTGCTTTGGTTCTTTGCCTTTGTCATTCGACACGGCATTAACCTCCGAGGCGAGAAGTTCCTCATTTGCATTTTGACTAGAAACCGTACGGACTTTCTTTGATATAGCCTTCACGGTTTTCGTGCTAGTCGTACCTATCACGCCATCGCCGACATGAGAGTCTTTGTTCGATTTAGGAGGAGGAGGAACGGAAAACTCTGGTCTAGGAGCATCAAGGATTTTATCGTAGAGCATGCCTGACTGAGTATAGATCAAGTCTAGATATTGCGCTCGAGAAATGACTTGCTCTTCAGTGACAACCCCTCCCTTTGCCACATCTTCTGTAATAGAAGGTAACAATGACGTAATAAACCATTCATCTAGTAGCTAATCAGGGACATATGTTTTTACCATTCACCACTCATGAATATGATCAGATATGTGAGTGGTCGTCGTTTGCTTGAAATTGGTAAGAAGGTCTATTCCTGTTTCGTACCTTATTGGTAACTAAAAATGGGTTAAAAAGGTTGTGGCAAGGGCGCTGAAGTTATCGAATGAAGCTCTAGGCAATTTGATGTACCATTTTACTGCCAGACCAGTTAACGTTCGCTGAAAAAGGCGAAGTCTAATCGAATCATCATTGAGAGTGTTGGACGAACACCATAGATGAAAGGTCATCACATGATTCGACAGGTCTTCACCGAGATTGCAATTAAATTTAGGAATATCTGACGGAAGTTTATGAGGAATCACTGGCCACCAAGGGGCATAAGCAATTGGATCATTTGTTAGCTGATTTAGATCCGATAACTCTAAAGGCACCACGAAGGGCAACTGTTGATTCAGGTTCGGCGAAGCACACCCAGGATAAGATGGGATCGCCTAAGCAGTGGGTCTTTTCATACCAGCATAATGTATTTGATGTTGGTAACTTTGGTAAGGCTGCTAGGCATAACCATTATGATATGATTGACATTGACCGTTTTGAATATACGGTTGCCCATTACCCGCAAAGCTTTATTGCTCAGGTCCATGGTAAGCTTGTTGGAATTGCGGTTGTTGATAATGTACCAGCCATGGTTGTGAAGCCATTTGCTGTTGTCCAATACCGGCTGTCTGACCAAGATGAGGGGTAATAGTACCCGTTTGAACCTGGGTCGCTCCGGTTAAGGAGCCACTAATCGGTGATTGTGGTGGTGTCGTGGAGATAAGAGGTTGTTGTATTATGACCTGAGAAACTTGAGGTTGGCATACAACAGACAACACTTGTACTTGTGACACCGTCACAATAGTTGGTGTAGTGGGGATATTCGACACAGGTAGACTTGGTTGCATTGAGTATACAACTCTTGGTTTTTGAGGCAGTATTCGCACCCAACCGCTGGATGTAATTCCAGCATGACCCGAATTCTATTGTGAACTCTCATATGGTTGTTCTCCTGAAGGGAACGATGAAAGGGCATATTGTCCCCCATATGGCAGTAATCCAGTGCTCAAAGTTAAAATTGGCCTCTGGAAACTGGACTGCCCAAATTGATACTGTTGTGAAGGATCAATTTGCTGAGACCCAACATAAGAGATTCCAGATATTTTTCCGGACGAACTTTGATCCAGTTAAACGAGTTCGCTTGTTCCGGAATAGTTTCATTTCCGGAGTCAAAGATAGTTGACTCGTTAGTCTCTGCGAACGACGGGGTTTTGATTGACTTTCTTCCACGATTGCGGATTACTTGATCAACTCAAAATAAAGGGGAAAATGTGATTCCGAATTAAATGAATTTTAGACGCTTTGACACAACTTTCTTTTTCAATTTTTAAGAGTCGAGAAAAAGCTAAAGATGACTCTAGTCACCTTTGATTTTTAATGAGCCTGAAGTGGCAAGTGCTCAGATGGACCTTTTCCTTTAAGGAGTCTGAAAAGGAATGAAAGAGACTACTCTGGAAATCTAGATATAGGGATTACAAAACCGATCGTAACATTGCAGAATAATTTTTACGGTATGGCAGTCAATCTTCCCGAATGCTGTGTTTAGTGCATTGCGATTGATAGAGCGGCAGACACGACTTCTTATGATAAAAGGATATAGCCTATTGTGGTCTCCCAATATATACTTGATGGTACATGGGAGCACAAGTCTGTACAAGCACTTGTCGTCTCAAAGAGGAGGAATCACCCAACCTATGATGAAAGCGATAGTTACCAGGATTTACGACGTGGGAATATGTCTCTAGCCTAGACTTCTAAATGTTGTGTGTTAGATTCCAAAGCATTTTTATGTTCATTGAATTTATTTTACAGTTAATATTTCTAAAGAAGTTTGCCTTTAAGGTTCACCGCGTGATGTAGATATACAATTCCTAAAATACCATCTAAGATGATAAACAGTCGTTTATTCTTCTTTTTGCAATGAAAATCATAGCTACTAAGGAAAGAGAAGTGAGATTCTTTCAACATAGAGTAGAGAGAACACACTAGATGCACTGTCCTAAATCAAAATCAACAAGCAGTCTAAATGCAAATGCAGATGCATGTATTTGTTTTCCACTTTCTTAATGTGTGAATGAATAAAAGAATGCTAAGTACAAATCTGAATTATCTTTTCAAAGCGACAGTACTAACAATTTTCTCTTCAAAAGACAAAAGGAAGACAATGTCGACACTTTGAGATTTTGAATTGAAAACTACTTTCGACACTTGAAATACTATTAATTCAAATCAAATACAAGAGTAACAGTGTAATCGACCATCAAGAAGAGTAGGATTATTTTCTTTGACTGAAAATGACACTTGCGACACTTCCAAATCAAAAGACGACATTTCGATTAAGCTACTTATTTGTAAAGGAGAACTGTAAATGGAGAACAATACATAAAAACATTCACAATTCTTTGTACAATGGAGGCTGAATAATGCAAAGGAAGGGAGTTTCCACAGTAGTATACTGATCACAGGCAACAAAACTCCTGAATAAAGCTGAAGAGAGTGAAGAAAAAACCAAAATCTGGAGGCAGAAACAACCTTATCTGATCATTGCACCTGTAACACAGGGAAACAGGGATGCATCTCACCTACTGCACACGGGAGGTGCAATGCATCCAGATTGCCAAAAGGAGAAGGTGCGATGGTCCAGGGACGAGACTTTAACTTAGTTTTTGGTCACAGTTTGCAGCTTAGTTCAGGGATTTAGGCTGCGCTAATGATAGTCAGTAAATACAAATCATAGGGGCTGATCTAATGAGGTTACTTGAGCCACCACCTGGGAAAATTAGGATGTTTGAAAGTCAGATGTTTAATTCATAAACTAACCTAGAGATTGACTAAAGCAGCATTTATCTACTTTTCTGTTGCATAGCAAAAGCAGTTCGAAGGCTAGCTGGCATAACTTCAGGCTCCGTCTGTAGTTTATAAAGTAAACAAACTAGAAACAAGCAAACAAGCTATTCGCTCCCTAGCGGAGTTGCCATTTTGTTATCGGGAAATCTAGTGTCAATTCAGAGCTGCTAGTCCCACTAAGATAGGTAGCTATCTTAGAAACAAACAAACTAATGTTACTTGCGTTTTCCTTTATGAGAAGTAGATGGGAGAGAAGAAGAGAGTACCAACCTCAGTCTTTAGCTTGGCTCCTTGCCTGTTTCCTCTCCCCTCTGACAGATCTTTTCCACTCGTCCCTTGCTGTCCCGCTTCAAAGAGCACCTGTAAAGTTAAAGCGACATGATACCATCAAATGACAGAGATCTACAATCATAAACAATATAGGACTAGATATATATTGACCACACAAATGCATATATTAACTCAAACATACAAGAGTGTGGAGGAAAACTCAAATAGGTTTATTGATAGAAAGAGTAGAAGAGAGGATTACAACCCATTGATCCGACCCAGTGTCATCCTCCTAGCATGAAAGCCCTTCTTCACCTCATGAAAAGCTTATATCACCCAACACTATGATGTTCAAGAAAGAAACCAACAACACTTCCTTACAAAATACAAGATTCAAGCCTCTAACCTCTGGATCTCTGGGATGAAGGATCCATATATAGATATTTGCAGAGGTGTGAGTCAGCTCTGGGTTTTTTATTAGTGTCATTCCACTGATAGTTCTTGGCTCCACTTAGAGATTTCATTAATATCTTAATCATCCCTGGGCGAATTCTGAGAAGCAAGTGTCATATGAGAAGTTTCTAGAAGATTCCTTGATCATCCACTTAGCAAACTGTCTCTGCCATTTGTCTATTTTTGCTCACCGCACCCTATAGAAGGACTTTTCAGTATGCATTTCACTTCCCATGTGTAGTAGGTGAGATGCATCGCACCCTAACGATGGAGTAGGTGAGATGGTCTAGTTTTGACTAGTTCTGAGTAGTTTTTAATGGAGAACTTCTTGGAGATGATGTAATCACCTGAACTTTCTCCTTTAGGGTATGAAAAAACACTTTTAGGGACTTAGAATCCCTTGGTTTATGGACATATGTTATTGGGGTTGCAGTGCCCAAATATGTCTATAACATTGTCGTAGAGGGATTGTGCAATTTCTAGGAGGAACAGGGGACTGTCTCCCAGGATTGCATAATTTCTGGGTTGAGCAGCTGTCTTGGGATGAATTGCACAATTTTTTAGAGGAAGTCTGCCAGGAGGAATTTTGCAATTTTGGATCCTAGCTGGGTGTCCAGCTGGGTTTGCACAATTTCTAGAGGGAAGGTGGTTCCCCTCCAGAATTGCATAATTCCTAGAGGGAGCTGCTCAACCAGCAACTGACACTAAGTCCAGAAATCATCCTATGAAGGAGGTGGAACAAAATTGCATGCACAGGCTACCAAGGCTCTATGAAACAACTGAAGATGATGTGCTTGATAGTGCAAGACATGCTGCTAAGGATGTTTGGTAGGTAGGCTCCAAAATGAATCTAAGGAAACATTTTGGAGGGTAGTTGTAGCCACTACAACATATTCCCTTGGTCCTTTTGTGTTTAGCCCCTTCTTGTATTTCTTTGCATAGGACCGAGGACTATGACCTGCTTCTATGCCCTAAGGTGCTAAAGCTTTTATGTGTTCCCTAGATTGTTTTTTCCTTTATAAACTATTTTGGTACGTGGGCTCTTTAAAATAGAAAAAATGTGTGCCAAAACTGATATTAGAACTTTCAATTGAAGGTTTTCATTGTGTACCACTTTATATTATGCAGGGTGTTAAATCTTCGATGCACCTAGCCCTCGGGGCTCAAGTGGAATATCAAGGCCAAAACCTCTTCGCATGTTAAAAATCTTTGGCTAGAAAGGGGGTTGATTCTTTGAAGTGTTACATTATACTTTTAAAAACTTATAAAACCATAACACATGTGCCTTGGCCCTTTAGGATACCAGAACATCACAATCAACGATTTTATAGTGTTGCATTTGGTTGCACACTCTAAAAGTTATGAACATCGATATGCGATAACCCATAGTTATTAGCCCCAACCTTTGGTTCCTTGTGTTCTTCGCAACCATGGGCCAACCCTTGTATCAGGGCTCCTCTCCTGGCAATTTCCAATCAACAGTTTTCAACATGATGTGCAATATGCCACCGCCGATCACCAAACATCGATCACCTTTTCTGCTTAGTGCTTAGTCCTTTGGTTCCTCTCGTGACCATAATCCAACCCCCGTGTCAGATCCCCTCAATCAGAGCATTCCAATCGACGATCCCATTATAATGCATAATACACCTCAACCTACGATCACTGATTTCCAACACGTGACATCATCAATGCCATGTCACTACCACGTGTCATCCTGTGAGAGGTGACATGTGTTAGCCTTTTTTGGCCTCCTCTAACCCCTTTAAAATGTTGAATCTTCTTGCCACATGTTCACCATACGACCACGTCATAGTGACATCAACCACCACGTGGGATTTATAGGAGCCAATCGTTTTCTACCAGACGTCCCTTTGGGAGGAGAGAAAAGGTTTGGTTTGGCTTGGTTTTGCAAAAAATTCCCTTTCTAATTTGTTTTGGCGTTTCCCGGGACTTTAATACTAAAGGAATCTCCCGACCGTTTAATCACATATTGCAAATTTTAAAGGTTGTCATCCCTGCGACCTGCAAACTCTGATCATCGATTGTGATATGCTTTGGACCCCTCCAACTACCAATATGTCACATCGCTGATGTGCCTGATCGGTGATCAGAGATCATTGATATGCTTCATTTTTGCATCGTGTATTGGACCTCTTATTGTCGATATGCAACATTGGTGATCATTGATCGCTAATTTGCTCTAAAATCCACTTCCTCACTCTACATACCTCCGATATGCGGGATCCAGGATCAATACTTAACATAATTCTAATGTTAGAAATCCTTTGAGGAAGAATTCTCTTTTTTGCCATAACTTTTGATTCCAAGGTCTTTTTTAGGGGATCCGTAGCTCGTTGGAAAGCTACTTATGACTACTTTATTATGAAAATACCTACTAGATCATTTACAAAAGCTTAACAAGAAAAAATCCTTCCCAAACTAATACTGATTTGACCACATAATTTCAAGGACTAAATGACTTCTTTGACAAGTGAAACTTTAGGCTATAACAAACTAGTTTGAACGAAATTGAAATTAATAAATATGTATAATTTCAATAATACACATGACATATATTATATATATATATATATATATATATATATATATATTATATATATATTATTTATATATTATATATTATATATATATATATGTATAGTCATGTTATTATTGAATTATACATATGGTGATCAATTCTTCACTTGAATCTCTTTCAACATCTTCAACACATCATCTCATTGGTTCATTATCTTTTCACTTTGTCTTCATTATCTTCTCATCATCAATGTTACGAGATATCTATCTTGTTTATTACCAAATATTTTTCAAATTAGTTCATCAAATAAAAAAAATTAATCTACACTAATCAAATTTTAAAAATAATTTATAATATTTATATTTACATACCTGCTTCAACTTCTAGTTGAGATTGATTTCCCCTTTCAATATTTAAGCATTCTTCCTTCTTTCCTTTGTAATAGTTTCTCGGGTATTCTCTATGAGCCTCAATGTCTCTTATTCGATCATATTTTCTCTTGCAATTTCTTTGAATTCCAATGATAACTTAATCTAAGTAGTTTTTAAAAATACAACCCAAAAAAGTCAATTTCAAAATTCTTCAAAAAAACTCACTTTCACAATTTAGACCAAAAAACTCTTTAAAAATTCAACACAAAAAGAATTACTTTAAAAAAAACTCACATTAAAAATTCAGCCAAAAATATTTCCTTTAAAAAAAACTCACTCTAAAATTTCAACACAAAAATTATTTTAAACATCCAGCCCAAAAGACTTGCTTTAAAAATTATGCCCAAAAAACTCACTTTAAAAATTCAGCCCAAAACTTTTCTTTAAAAATTCAGCCCAAAAGATTTAGTTTAAAAGTTCTGTCCAAATGAGAAAAGAGTGCAAAAAAATGTTTCCGCTCCGTTTATTTATATCGTTAAGATGAAATGTTTTTTCAGAGGGTCTCATCACTTCATTTTTGTGGCCGACGGAAAATATAGACACATTTTCGACCAAAGTTTTAAAAACTTTCGGTCGAACATTTAAATTAATTCTGTTGAATTAATTTTCTGTTTATTTTAGGGGCATCGACGACAATCACAAGTTCATCCAAATGTGTTTTTCGTTTGACCGAACTACTTTAACCTGCAACTCAGCGACAACTCGACTCTAGTCACCCTTCTCCAACTTTGGAATGGTTAAAATCCAGCAAATATGGTGAATTTCGTTTGGGAACCAATACCAACATTTTCATAATTGAATCTACTTTCAGTAGATATAAATTTTATGGAATTTCATAGATATTTGTTGATTTTAATTAATTTTCTAATAAAATGTGAGCAAAAAAAATTTGAAGGTCATTATGATTTAGTGAAATCAAAATTTTGTATCTTCCAAAATGCACTGCAAAGAAATGAAAAATTTATGGTTCATTACATTGGTCTGTCTTTTGTAATGGGTAGTTTTTATATTTTTAATTTATAACTAATACGGTGAGAAACTTGACACTATGCTAAACATCTTCAAAATCTGCCATTTTTTCATATTGGTTCAATTAAAAAAAATCTAGTAATTATGATGTACATCAGTTGGATTCATAAATATAACGATATTGAAGTAGAGTTTGTATATATTGTTGTAACACATTATTTTTTTTAAAATGCCAAGTTAACAAAGAATACACTAGTGCCAAAAAACATGGCTTTTTATGAATCCCTTGATTTTTAAAGAACATACAATCAAACAATTGCAAAGTTGACATATCAAATGTGAATAAAAAAATTACAAAAAATAAGTAATAGAAAGCTAATAAAATTTCTGACAAGTTTTCTTTTTATTGCTAAATGAAATTCTAAACAGAAAAATTGCTTTGGCTTGCTGAAAGTTGAAGAATTTCTAAAAATGATATTTTTTCCTCAAAAAAGGGCAAAAAGTGTAACCCAACTTCACATTTCACCCAGGTACAGTTTCAGGATGTGGATATCATCTCACAGTAGATGTCTTGATAATATTTGGGACAGGATATATGTACTAGATGCACGAACTCAATAAGCTTATCTGAAGCAGTTTTCATAGTGAAACTGTGTTCAGGCACCAGGGATATCAGAAGACATTTGACAACGGGTGAAGAAGTTCTACTACTGGCTGAAATTGAAGAAGGAAGTGGCATAGTTTGTGGTGAGATGCTTGGATTGTCAATAGGTAAACGCAGAGTGTAAGCATCCAGGTGGGTTACTATATCTAATCTTGATTCCAGAGTGGAAATGGGAGGTCATTTCCATGAAATTCATCACAGGCTTTCCGGGAACATCTAGACAACACGATTCCATCATGGTTGTGGTGGACAGTTTGAATAAGGTAGCACACTTCTTTCCATTGAAATCTACCTATTCATCTAGTGATGTGGCACAAATATTC
>APFE030872207.1:42663-58407 GCA_000404065.3 Pinus taeda
ATCAAATGTGAATAAAAAAATTCCAAAAAATAAGTAATAGAAAGCTAATAAAATTTCTGACAAGTTTTCTTTTTATTGCTAAATGAAATTCTAAACAGAAAAATTGCTTTGGCTTGCTGAAAGTTGAAGAATTTCTAAAAATGATATTTTTTCCTCAAAAAAGGGCAAAAAGTGTAACCCAACTTCACATTTTCACCCAGGTACAGGTTTACAGGATGTGGACTATCATCTCACAGTAGATGTCTTGATAAGATTTAGGGACAGGATATATGTACTAGATGACAACGAACTCAATAAGCTTATCTTGAGAGAGTTTCATGTGAAACTGTGTTCAGGGCACCTGGGATATCAGAAGACATTGACAACGGTGAAGAAGTTCTACTACTGGCTGAAATTGAAGAAGGAAGTGGCATAGTTTGTGGTGAGATGCTTGGATTGTCAACAGGTAAAGGCAGAGTGTGAGCATCCAGGTGGGTTACTATATCTGATCTTGATTCCAGAGTGGAAATGGGAGGTCATTTCCATGGAATTCATCACAGGATTTCTGGGAACATCTAGACAACACGATTCCATCATGGTTGTGGTGGACAGGTTGAATAAGGTAGCACACTTCTTTCCATTGAAATCTACCTATTCATCTAGTGATGCGGCATAGATATTCATCAGAGATCTAGTCATATTGCATGTTGTTTCGAAGAATATTTGGTCATATAGGGATGTAAAGTTCACTTCCAAGTTATGGAAGGAGTTATTTGTAGGTTTAGGTATTACGTTGGCCTTCAGTACAACTTATCATCCACAGACAAATGGATAGACAAAGAGGGTTAGTAGGATATGTTGAGGATGTATGTGATGCATGAACAACATAAGTGGGAAGAGTATCTTCCACTGGTAGAGTTTTCTTACAATAATGAGTATCAAGAGTCACTAAGGATGAGTCTATTTGAGGTATTGTATGGGCAAAGTTGTAATACTACCATCAGTTGGAGTGACCTGGTTAACAAGGTATTGATTTGACTGGACATATTAGCAAAAATGGAATAGAAAGTGCAGGTGATCAAGAAGAATCTAAAGGAGGCACATGATAGGAAAAAAAGTTCTGCATATCAGAAGAAGTTGTTTAAGGATTTTCAAGTTGGGGAACAAGTGTACTTGTGCATCAAGCCCAAGAAGAGTTCCTTGCTGATTAGATCATGCACCAAGCTCACACCTTGGTTTTGTGGACCTTTCTAGATTATTGAAAGGATTGGACTAGTAGCCTATCAAATTGCACTGCCTCTGAAAGTGTTAAATATGTTGATCATGTGATTGAATGGTCTTTATTGTAGGTGGAACTAGAAGAAGAATTCCAGCGGGAACCTCAGTGTATATTGCAGAGAAAGATTCTCATGCTCCGGAACTGAGCAATCGAGTAGGTTAAATTGTAGTGGAAGCACTTTGGGCCCAATAAATCTACATGGGAGATGTTAGATCAAATGCAGGTTATGTATCTTTCTCTATTTGTTGGTTGAGAAAATGTTTTAGTATATGTGTTGGTGCGATGTTTTGGTATATGTACATAGGTATATGGATGCAAATAATGCCATGAGTTGTGTTATAAAGCTCCAATAAGCAGTATGGGTGTCTTGTCATTATGGTTGTCATTTTTTTATGTTGTCATGTTGGTTTGATTCTCAGCAGGTTGATTATTGTAAATACTGTAACAAGCTAACTTATAAATCTTCATGGTTAGTATGTTTTGATTTCAGGAGTCTTGTTGGTTGTAGGTGCCATTGAACATTGAGGATGGTGTTCCCCCAAGGGGGAGGGTTCTATAATAGCCTTGGTCAAAAATCCATGTATTAAAAGTTAATAAAGGAAAAATAATAACCATGGTCATGGGACACATAATCCAAGTTGAATGTTGGGAAAAACATCCTAGTGTGGGTGTTCATTTGGTTTATTATGGCTATGGAAATTGGAAAAGACAATGGCTAAGGATTTGGAAAGGCAAAGTGGCCTTTGTTGGCATTTATTTATGAAAATAATGGAAATTAAGAGAAAAGGAAGGTGAAAGGTCACAGGTTGCACGTGAGGAGGAAAATCAAGGAAAATAAAGAAAATAGAGGCCTCATTAATAAAAAGGCTTATGAGTATCAATTCAGTTTTGGAGCTATCATTCTATTCTCTCTCTCTCTCATACTATTGGACATTTAGAGTTTCTTGGAGCACTCTTGGAGGAGTGTGGCATACTTGGGATTTGGAGCAAGAAGGCAAAGAAAGAGAAAGAAAGTGTAAGAGGACACTAGGATCAACAACTATATCGGGTTTTTCTTGTAGGTACCGAGTTTCCTGTATGATTTCCTTACTAGTTTTGGCATGCATGGCATATGCATGTGGTTTCTTGGTCATGATCTGCCATGGCATGGAGGATTTCCTAGATTGATAATGATTTTTCCTGGCCTTACCATTTCTTGGGTAGCATGGTGTTGTGGGAGTCTTTCCCTTTTGCTTTCTAGTTAGTTCTCATGTTCATTTGGCTCTAGGTTGAGTTATTACTTCTTTTAGCCTTGGTTGGTAAAACTCTCTGGAGCCCTATAACAACTTAGGTTGAGTTATTAGTTCTAGAGCCTTGGTTGTTAAAATGATCTAGAGCCCTTGGTGGGTTGAGTTACTAGTGTTGGAGCCTTGGTTGGACAAACACTTTGGAGCCCAGCAACAACTGTGGGTTGAGTTACTAGTCTTGGAGCCTTGGTTGGAATCAATGCTCCGGATCCCTAGAGAGCTTGGGTAGAGACCAATATGGTGATGGATAGTGATTTCTGACCATCAGATGGAATCATTGGTTGAGGGTTGAGGTAGTTTTTCCTCTGGAAGCTCTGGTTTGATTTTGATGGATTTGTTCTATGAGAACCCACATTCGTTCTTGGAATATGGCATGGGGGTGATTGGTTGAAGAAAGACATGGTTCAGCTAATCTATGGTCGGGTGGAACTTGGAAGTCTCGAACCTGGTTGGATTTTTCATTCATCAATAAGAGCTCTCTTTTTCCTTGGTATTTTATGGGTAAATATACCTGTATATATGTGGCTTGTATAGTTTTTATATCCTTGATATCTCTTTTGATTATATGCTGGTTATGAATGAGTTTTATGACATTAATAATATATGGCTCTCATCATGTTTTGGTTAGTCACTGAATGTACATTGAATATATGGCTTAGTAGATGGTAATGCAGTTATTGTGATGAGGTATCAATGCTTCTTAGTGATTCTCAGATAAGTATGAGACCCCTATGCTCATATACTTTGTTTAAACCTGTAGAAGGAATATTTGTGACATGTTTTATGAAATGCCTGTCATGGCTAGTAGGGGTCCAATCAAGTCCTTGTTCAAGTATTTGCATTTGTATCATTGTTTTGAGGTTACATTTCATTTCTAGAAGTTTCATGGAGTTCTAGGCAGTGGCCTGAGTCATGGCCTTGAAAAAGTGGCATAGAATCCAGATTCGTTGGCACATAACTACCTGGAAAAGTCCCTAGTCCCACACATGCCTTGTTGTGGGAGAAAATAGAGGGTCCCAGTCGCATGCATGACCATGTCGAGGGAGTGAATAAGAAGAATATTCAAAAATCCAAAGTGATGAGTTAAAGCAACAACATGCTTTAATAAGATGCATACAATCACATATGAAATAGTCCATGCATCAATGTGTAATTAAAAGTACATATGTTGCTAAAGTAACCAAAATAGTTGAACTACAATAACAACATATGAATGAAACGTGATGGCTCTGTTATATTATATAAAGTGAAATTTGCATGCATACATACAACCATGACAACTGCTATCCCCAATAGTGGAACGTAATCACCCGTTCCTCCGAAGAGATGTATTCACTAGGCACTGTGGAGAAGCCAAGCCTCGTCGCCCTCTCTAAGAAATGCCTAGAAAAATCTTGGCTCCCAAAACCCTCTTATATGAGTTATGCGGTTCTATTTATAGCAAAGGGTGGGGTGACCCTTGACACTCCCCTTTGTGACTCTTGGACTACCCTCGTGACTCTTCAAGTTTATTACATAACTCTTTACATTACATATGACTCTTTGCATTCCACTTATGAAACTTGGAATTTTCACTTTACATCATATTTACAAGAATTATACATTTTCCACATATACACATGTGGGACAAAATCGGCTTGAGTCAGCCAGACAAGACAACACTAAGACTCAGATGGATGTGGTAAGTGTTGAAAATAGCAAAAAGAAATGACAAAAATAGAATCCAGATATTCCAATTTTAATTTGTCCTTGAATTAAAATTTGAATTTAGTCTCACCAGCTGCTTGGAAATAATTAATTAATTAATTATGGATTAATTAGTTGGAGAAATTCAAGTTAGAAGTCTTTTTGAAGTCATGCATCGGTTATCCCTTAAATTAAGGAGATTATCCCTTAATTAAGGAGATAAGATTGATTTATATTTGAGTTGTAATTAGTTAGCTCAGTTTACTGAGTTAAGTCCAATTAAATTAGTTCAAAACTGTTTGAGGAACTAATTGTGAGTTATCAGTCAGTTGATGCATGCATGCACTCAACAAGTGTACTCCAGATAACTGAAGATTCTCTCATCAGTAACTCATGCATGTCTATTCTAAGAAATACACAGTTGAGCTAAATGTCAAGGACAGTGTATTACCAGTTGCATGGGTTTTCCTATAAAGGAAACTCATGCATGTAGTCAAGGAAGGTTCCTTGAGGATTGCGCAGTTTTACAGTGCGTAAGAGTAGTGTTCCACTTGGTTGAAGGTGAATCATCCCAGAGGAACAACGCAAGGAAATAGGAGCTTGGAGGGCAGAGAGGAAGGCATGTGAGAAGCTTTGATTGCCTTTGAGCATCTCTGAGGATTGTACTAAGAGCTGGCCAACTGTGAGAGCTAAGGCTTTGTATAATTCCTATGTATTCCCACCTTGTATGATAATACATATAGTGGGGTTTTTAGCTGAGGCTTTCCCCAAAGTATTTTCATGTGTATTGTGCATTGATTCTTCTTATTCTGGTTATATGTGTTCAACTCAATCTTTAAGCTTCCACAAAACTTTGATAGTATAAGTAGGTTATAGTATTCTTCTTTGATTTATATTGCATTATCTGGTTAAGCTACATACATATTTTCTACATGGTTGTAGAGAGATAGATCTGTAGAGAAATTTCTACAGTAAGACCATCTCATCAACCTCTTCTTTGTGATCCTCGGTGACGAGATGATGCCATGCTTGATAGCGTGCAATGGTGTCTGTGTACTCTTTGATGATGTCTTTTTGGAAACAAACTCTTGCCTCCATTGCTTATGGGTATAATGATTTTGACCCTTTATCCAACACGTCTTGTAACATGTGCAACTTAGTCCTTAGCAAAGCCGAACCGATGATGTACATCTGCATGTTATCAATGTTGGCTTGCAAATTTACCCAGGTGGATGCGAGCATCAACTGATCAAAGTACGTATCGGGCTCCAGTCTGACTTGGTTCTTCTCTTTAGCCTCAGTGAGCGTATCAATTGATGGGCTGTCGTAATTTCTCACCATGACATCCAAACTCTTGTACAACCGTGCATACGAAGTTTCCATAATGGTGATGAGCAGTGGGAGTTCCTCATAGTTCCAGCTTAGACTTTGGATACATACTTTGTCTAACTCTACATGTGGCTTCATCATCTTGTGAAAGTGTAGCGAGGCTCCCTTGTACCTCATTTTCCATGTCTGTACATGATGAACTGCGGCATATCTATATGTGAATGTTCACGCTATCTTGTGTAGCATTGCTGATGACTGTGTAGATGGAAAACTACCTTGTGCATGGTGACGAACCTGTCATACAATCTCCACATGACTATCTCAAGAGTCGATAATTCAGCAAGTATGTCCATGTTCATCTCTCCTCTGTTGGATCATGTTGATTGTTCCTTTCTTTGCCTGGATTCTTGCAACTCCTTAGCCATGCGCTCATTTTATGTTATCAAGAACTTAACACTCGAGCTTGTGGCTTCGACATAAGCCTTTGTAGCATCGGCCAAGGTGGTTGGATGTCTCTATACATCTGACACAATCACCCATTCTTCAAAGTGTGCAGGTGATGCATTTTCATCTGGGGCGCATGTTCTATGTGATTGTACAACTCTATGTTGTGATTCATCAAAGGCTATGTTGTACCCCGGGATGGTCCTCCAGGAGAATGGTATCCCCTTATTCACTCGAGACTTGCTATGCTGTTGGAGTTGGTGAAGCCTGTGGAGTGACCTTAGTTACTTTTCGCATGAGGTCGTTATCCTAATCCTATTTTGGCTGCTCCATCTCTATGTCCATCTGTTCTACTATCGGTTCATCCTGCAGAGAAAGTTCTTGTTCCTGAGGTTGCCCACCCTGTTCCTCATCTTCTATTGGTTCAGAGTCTTCAACATATATCGGTGCATTTTGCACTTTTTGTGTGCCTTGAACTTCCTCTTTTTCCTATTCCTGTTTATGCTCATGCTGCGCTTCCTTTTCTCTTCTGTGCAACTCTTGTTCTTCTTTGAGCTTCTGCTAGACATCTTGCAACTTCTTCTCTGCATCTTCCAGTCTTTTCTTCTCTCCCTTTCTTTGCACTATCCTCCTCTCGCATTGTTGCCTCTTTTCATGTATATTCAAAGCCACTTTTTCCACAAGTTTGTCTTCCTTAAACTTGTCGCTTTGCTCTGTCTCTGTGCTTTCAACAATTTTCCTGTTTCCTTTGTCTTGCATAGGTTTGTTGCTTGTTGCTACTATTGTTGTTGCTCCCTGTGGTGCTATTGCCTTGGGTATTGCTAGCCACTCTACTGCAATACTGACCAGTTCATTGAACCTAGAGGAGTTATAACAATATCTCCATGGGTATTCCTTTGGCCAATGACACTCCTCATGGATCCAAGAGTAGTACACTCTCGCACAGTGGTCCCTACATAAACCATGTGGGTCATACGGTTGAAACTCTTGGTGCCGAACTTAAACTTCTTGAAGTCTACCACCTCGGAATTCGCTTCTTTCAAACTCTCAATCGCGTACAACCCAATTCACATAGGAAGCGTAGGCCATGGTGCCTTCTTCTTCCTGTGCAATTTAGGTGATAACCCTAGTGAGATGCGGTATGCAACCTCTTGCATGACGAACTTGTCCGTGAAAAACCTCAGTGATACATGCGGAGCTTTCTCGACACAATACAACTTGGTGAAGGTTCCCTTGGGTGAGGCATACCAATCTCCAATATTCAACAACATGTGCATTGTTGCCTGGGACATGCAGGGTGGACCTTGTTCAAAGATAATCATGTACAAAGGGGTGATGAAATGGTCAGATAATATTCTAGCCACGACTCCTCGATAGTTGCAAATATGAGAGTAACTTGCAATATATGTTCACAACACTCTCTGAAGGTGTCCATGCCCAACCCATGCCAGGAAATTGTTGACGAGCATAGATTGCAATGAGCAAGTAGGTAGACATGAAGAATATTTCTTGTTGATCCTTGGGTGGACTCTAGGCATTGGATAGATGCACTTTCAGCTAGAGAGCCAACATGTCAGACCAGTCGAACAATTTTCCTTCACTTACCAGCTAATCAAACATAGCAACCCAACTCTGTGGTAAGGTCTTTGTACTCCCTTGGCCATAAAAGTGACATGTGAAGATGAACAGGAACTGATATTCGTTCCTGAGTGTCTTCGTCCTATATATTGGGTTGGATTTCATCCTAAACTTTGTTGGCTCCTTTATCCAACACTTCAAGATGTCTCTTCTGTTTGTGTTGTTGTTGGGAGTGTAGAATGGTGCATCCATCCTGATTATTGGCAATGGAAAATGATATATCTCCTGATAATCCTCTGTCCTAAAGGAAGCAAGCCTTTCTCGACTAACACTTCTCGATATCATTGTCTTAGTATCAGTGTGTGAGACAATCTAGTGAATTACATATGGGCACGGAAACACGGGAAAACTGCATGCAACCTTGTACAATCCTGACTTATGGATGTTCGCATAGACTTGTCGATCCTCTAGATTCTCCTCAAAGTTGCCTGAGAATATGGTGTTGATGTCTTGCCATGTGATATTGATGTCTTTCTCAATGAACATGTTTGTGTATGTGTACACGGGAAAGCTCATAGACCCCTATTCAACCATGTCCCCAGTACTTATTTCAACTATCTTTTGATCCAACTCTCTTGGAGGCCATGATACCTGTATTGCTGAGAAGATGCTAAAAAACCCGTGGTACCTAGAGATAGAGAAGACACTCATGACGAGACAAATTCAACTAAAAACATCAAACAACTCGAGAAACATGCAGGCAACAAATTGGTGACTGCTGGGCAAGGTTGCGCTACATTGACTTCGGGAAGCTGGGAGATTGTCAGCTGGAACTATGCATTGCACAGTCCCAAATACCAGCGAAGTTGACTGCAGCCTAGATCTACACAATGCACAGTCCAGTGAGGCTGACTTCTGATTAAAACTGCGCAATGCGCAGAACAGTCAGGCTGGGTTGCTAGCTAGAACTGCACATTGCGCATTTCTAGTGGACAAGACTGGGCACTGCCTGGCAGGATTGTGCATATCACAACTGGGAGATAGTGTAGGTAGCCTCTATGCAATTCTTGGAGGCAAGGCGGAGCCTTTACTATAAGGAATGCATAGAGCATGCTGGGAGAGACAAGATCTGCGCCAAGTCAGCCTAGATCTACCCAATGACAACCTGAAAACATGAAGGATTGAGTGTGTGTGCAAATATGGTGAAAACTTGAGTGAAATGGACATGCATGCACTTGAAGTAAGTGTATAAATTATTAAAATGACAAAAACAAGAAGCTCATGAAGTGAGTCGCCGCAACGACGATTGTGAGTGCAAAAACAATGTTATGCATGTGACATTAAGGAAAGGTAATGAAAAACTTGAAAAAACACTTCTACAAACAAAAATATTTTGAAACACTAGCGGTTATTTAATAAAAACAAGGAAACATCACTCATGCAAGCCGAAAACTAAAAAGCGATAGGAAAAGCGACAAAAGGCACGAAAAACAAAACTTACCAGGAAAAGTTACAATGACTGTGTCGAAGGTTCCTAGATGCCTCGAGAATTCCAGAGCTCCAAGACCTAATGTGAAGACTGAGCTATGAGGTGTCATTTAACTAGATTTGGCAAAATTAGGTTTATGACGTGCATGTCACAAATCTAGGAAAAAGTGACAATTGGCGGGGAGTTTCTAAAAATCATTTTTCATGTAACTCATGTTGTTAAAAATAGATCACTAAAATCTAGGGATGATTTTTCGCTTTTTTACTTTTTTATTTTTCGGGAAATCCTTCCCTGCATGAAAAGAAGGATTGCGCAATTCTGGTTGGAATCAGGCAACCTGCCAGTGCATGCAACGGGCAACAACTGAGGGAAAACTTCTATGTTGTTTCTGGACTAAGTGGCCCTGACTAGTTGGCCAGCTCTATGCAATTTTCTAGAGCAGTGCCGTTAGTATGGTCTGCGCATTTCCAGAGAGTAGTGGAGCTGGCCAGTTCTATGCAATTACGGAGAACATTGCAGTTGGCCTGGGCTGCTCTCCGCATTTCTGGAGAGCAGTGCAACTAGGATAGTTCTACGCATTTATGGATGGCAGTGCAGCTAGCCTTGCCTGCTCTGCAAAATTTTGGAGAGCAGTGCCAACTGGCTAGAATTGCACATTTCTAGAGATCAGTGCCAATTGGACTGCTCTTCGCAATTTCTGAGTGCAGGGTAACTACTGGGCTACTCTGTGCAATTCTTGAGGGGAAGACAAATTGTCCTCTAGGTTTACGCAGTTTTTCTCGATAGCTGGTTAACCCGATGTGAATCAATCATTGTGTGTGCTTGTAGTTTACGGACAAGACAAGTGAGTTGAACACAGGATGTTAAACAACATATAAAATCAAATAGAAACAGGTACCTAATCAGTGCAGGATAGTTGTGATGCTTTCAAGGAGGGAGGTTCCAAAATGAGGCAAAGGAAAAATTTTGGAGGGTGTTTGTAGCCTCTACAACATTGGCGACACACTAGTATAACTCCAGCTCTCTGTATTGACCTTGTTCGTGAAAATTGAGTCTAACTCCTATAGATGTATTGTTTGATTCTTTGAGCGTCATGGCTTCGACACTAATCTTGAGTTAAAGATATAGTCCCTTACCATTCTCTTGATCGGTCAACACACATTCCAAACCAAGTCAAGTTAGTTGTTTCATTTGGGGATTAGGGTTATATTGGTGCACACGTAATTTAGATGTTAGAGTCTTAGTTTCATCTTCGATGTTGCTTGACTGCTAGCAGGCTTGGATAGTACCCCGGTAGAGTCACATAGGAACACAAGCATCACTCCGCTACCAACGAGCCTGGTCAGTACCCTAGTGGAGTTACTTGTGTCACCTCTCTGCGTAGGAAGCCTTTCTCTTATTTCACCTTATCATTTTTTTCATTTTTCATTTTCATTTTTCCAAAAACTGTGCATAGGAACTTATTTATTTTAGAGGAAGAAGAGGGATCCTGACTTATTGAGAGCAGAAGAGGTTGTCAGTCAGAGAAGTATTTTATGTATACCTCTTACAATGCTTGTTAAGGTTTTCCTCCTCACCTTACTCTACTTGACTGAGCTGACAAAGGTTAACCCAAAATAACCGATTAGAGTAGGTGTTACTAATCAAAGTGCAAGTTTTGTGTTTCCCCAAAACTCACTATGAACATAACGTATTTTCCATGAGGATATCATCGACTAAAGAAAATAAGCTCTTTCATAAAGAGAGAGGACAACAGATAACCAAGTGTTGATAGCTGTACAAGTCCTCTTGTACTTTACCTTTCATGTCTCGAAAGCCACATACGCTTTCATGCAAACTTAACCTACGGGCGAAAAAACAAGAAAACAAACAGAAAGCAAAGGATAGAAGTAAATACAAGCAAAGCAAGAAAGAAAAGCAAGAAAGCAAAGAAAAGCAAACATGTAATCAAAGAAAAACAAGAAAGAAAACACTACTACTCCTAAACTAAGCAGTGCATGGGCCTTTTCACATAGAGTGATATTCCAATGCAGCCATCAGTGCATTGGTTGACCCATGTTGGTCAAGGTGTGGTATATGATAACGATAAATGTGTAAATCAACAAAAAAGAAATATATAACAGTGAACACCAACACGCTCTGAGTTTAAAAATATCCACATAAAATAAAAGAATACAAGCAGAGGACAAGCTTTCTGCCGACATATCATGGTAATACATCGCACTGTGTATAGACGACAAATATGCACATTCTTTTGATCGTGAAAAATAGGCAAACATGAGAAAGAAAGACAACTTATGTTGAGCAAGAGTGCTTGTTGTGCATGATTCCTCCAATGCATTGGAATCATGTGGTTAAGGTGGAGGACGTGAATTCTGTGAACTGGATTGATCTTGAATGTAAACAAGAGAGTGATGAGGAGCCTTATGTGTTTCAACATATTTGTTATCTGGAGTAGAATCGACCTTCAAGACAGTGAGAACCTGACATAACCATCAGCTTGGGATTAAGTGCCTCGACAGCTTGCGTGGTTTCCACTTCATCAATAGGTAGATCATTTAAGATGGGTAGCTTAAAAATATCGACTAAGAATGAATCAACATCATGATTGAGTAAAGGGGAAAATATATCATGACAACCACGATAAAAAATTTTGATATGTTCATTGACATCCTCATGATCTGATGAATTTTACAGAGTGGATTTGCAAAGTGAGATGTGTCTTCTCCGCTATGCAATGATATACTAACATCCAGTGTATTCTATGAATGACTAGAAGTAGATGCATTCGGGAATGTATTCTCACATGGAAAATCAACAATGGAAGAATCACCAAAGATGTCAGGGAAAAGTGGATGAGGTGCAGAAAGAAGGAGGTCATCCTTCACCGCGGTTTCTTCTTCCGATTCCCACACATACTCATCATAAATGATAGTGCAGGTTGGCTTCTCAACAACAACTCCATTGAAAACTTTATCCTTGTGAACAACAAGTGTGGAGTGCAGAATGGGAGAACACAACACAGTACAATTTTGAGGATCAACATGTAGGGATGGAGGAAACAAGTCCACGTGAAAACCAAAAATCTTGTCAGCCAAATATGCACAAAGATCAAGATTATGTGGGGTGGGAGGATGTGACATTTCAACATATAGATGTGCACCTTCTCTTGCCTCACATTGTAGGGCTAGAGCTGTTTTATGAGATGATGACAGGCAGTCAATTGTGATAGCAACCATGTCTGCCTTGGATTTAGCAACTCGAACACCGAGGTATTCTAGGGTTGGTTTGAATGATTCCAAGATATGCGGATTCTCAAATATATGAAGAAGATACTAAAATATTTCATTGAGAAATTTCCAATCAATTTCATCCTCTGGGAATTGAACTGCGAGATTAAGCAAGCGATTGTGGGATTTCACCAAGGATTCATTAGGAGCTTTCCATAATTCAATATTTTTTTATTAAGTGATTAATGGACAAACAAATGGAAAGCATCAGATAAATCTATAACAGAGCGACCAAATGAGTGAATATATTTTTCAGGCAGTGTGACAAGCCATTGCAATGGGTGCCCACGAAGTGTGAATCTGAACAACATGTATATCACATAATCCTCATGGGTTTCTAGGCTGTCACATAGATTGGAAAAGTCAAGACTATGCCTCTCCAAAGATGTTCTACCTTCACCATCATATGTGTTTTAGGACAAGAGATCCAGAACTCCTTTGATATTTCAAAGTCATCTCCATAAGAAATACATCTCAGAGTACGAAGTTTAACATACTACATGATAGATGTGTGAAGATTCAAAACAGACTTTGGGGTCTTAGCTTATCATTTGGCCCTCTTTCTAGCACCAGAAATGTTGACAATGTTGGACCTGGCAACATGTCAGGGGATCTCCCTAGTAAGAATTCCCAACTAGACCTCAGACCATTTGGAGTAGGAGTCCCAACATTGGGTAGTAAATCTATGCCTTGACTACGATAGTGAGCATAGGTAAGCAAGATATCCTTGTCAGAATCAAGTGTGTGACCTTGCAGCAAGTCAAGAAAGATGCATGGGGAGGTTCTAACACACAAAGGGAAAAGAAGTGTATCCCTTAGAAGCCTATAATAGTACGCAGCCTGAAAGGAACACACAAGCTGAACAACACCACAAACTGGAAAGTAGAATAATCGAAAATCCAAAGTGACGAGTTAAACCAACCACACGGTTCAATAAGATTCATACAATCACATACAGAATAGTCCATACATCAATGCATAAGTAAAAATACATACATTGCTAAAGTATCCAGAATAGTGGAACTACAATAACAACATATGCATGAAACATGTTGCCTCTATTATATTATAAAAATTGAAAGTTCCATCCATACATACAACCATGATAGTCGCTAGCCCCAATAGTGGAACGTTACACTCAACACCACCTGCTCCTCCAAAGAGATGTACTTTCTCTATACTGTGGAGAAGCCAAGGCTCATCATAATACTCTCCAAGCCCACTCTAAGCAATGCCTAGCAAAATCTTGGCTCCCAAAAGCCTCTTCTATGAGTTATCAGGTTCTATTTACTACAAAGGGTGGGGTGACTCTTGACATTCCCCTTTGTGAATCTTGGACTACCCTCATGACTCTTGAACTTCATTACCTAACTCTTTACATTACATATCACTGTTTTCATTCCACTAATGACAATTGGAATTTTCACTTTACATCATGTTTACAAAAATGATACATTTTTCACATTTACCCGTGTGGGACAAAATTGGCTTGAGTCATCCAGACAAGATAACATTAAGACTCGGACGGCTGTGGGAAGACAAGCTCATCAACCTCCTCTCTGTGATCCTTGGTGACGAACTGATGCCATGCTTGATAGTGCACAATGGTGTCCGCATACTCTTTGACAATGTATTTCTGGAAATGAACTCTTGCCTCCATTGCTTCTAGGTATACTGATTTGGAACCTCTATCCAACTTGTCATGTAACATGCGCAACTTAATCCAAAGCAAATTCATATCGATGATGTACATCCACATATTATATACATTGACTTGCAAATCTGCATTAGTGGCTGTGAGCATCAACTGATCAAAGTACACGTCGAGTTCAAGTATGACTTGGTTTTCCTCTTTAGCCTCAGTGAGCATACTAATCGACCGGGTGTCGTACTTTCTCACCATGACATCTAAACTCCTATACAACCGTGCTTACAAAGCCTCCACATTGGTGATGAGCGGCGAGAGTCCCTCATAGGTCGTGGATCAGACTCTGGATGAATTCTTTGTCCAACTCTACTTGTGGCTTCATCATCTTGTGCAAGTGAAGTGGGGCTCCCTTATACCTCATTTTCCATGTCTGTACATGATCAACTGTGGCATGTGATGATCATGTAGATGGAAAACTACCTTGTGCATGGTGAAGAACCTGTCATATAGTCTCCGCGTGACTGTATCAAGAGCTGATACTTCAACAAGTATGGCCATCTTCATCTTTGCTTTGGCGGATCTTGTTGATTGTTCCTATCTCTGCCTGGTTGCTTACAACTCCTTAGCCATGTGCTCATTTTATGTTGTCAAGAACTTAACACTCGAGCTTGTGGCTTTGAGATAAACCTTTGTAGCGTTAGCCAAGGTGGCTAGATGTCTCTATACATCTGACACAATCATCCGTTCTTCAAAGTGTGCAGGTGATCCATTCTCATCTGGGGCGCACGCTCTATGTGATTGTACAACTCTATGCTGTGATTCATCAAAGGCTATGTTGTGCCCCCGAATGGTCCTCCAAGAGAATGGTATCCCCTTGTTCACTCGGGACTTGCTCTTCTGTTGGAGTTGGTGAAGCCTGTAGAGTGACATCAGTTACTATTCTCATGAGGTCGTTATTCTGATCCTGTTCTAGTGACTCCATCTCTATGTCCATCTGTTCTACTATTGGTTCATCCTGCGAAGCAAGTTTCTTTTCCTACAGTTTCTCACCCTGTTCCTCATCTCCTGATGGTTCAGAGTCTTTAACCTGTATCAATGAATTTTGCGCTATCTGTGTGCCTTGAACTTCCTCTTGTTCCTGTTCCTATTCCTATTCATTCTCATGCTGCGCTTCCTTCTATCTTCTGCACAACTCTTGTTCTTCTTTGAGTTTCTGGTGGACTTCCTCCAACATCTTCTCTACATATTCCAGTATTTCTTCTCTATCTTTCTTTGCGCTATCCTCTTGTCACATTGTTGCCCCTTTGCATCTATCTACAAAGCTACTTTTCCACAAGTGGCTCTTTCTCAAACTTGTAACTTTGTTCAGTCTATGTGCTTTCAAAAATATTCCTCTTGCCTTTGTCTTGCACAGGTTTGCTGCTTGCTACTATTGCTGTTGTTTCTCCCTATGGTGCTGCTACCTTAAGTGCTGCTAGCCACTCTACTGCAATGATGACCAGTTCATTGAGCCTACAGGAGTTATAACAATATATCCATGGGTCTTCATCTAACCAATGACACATGTTACACTGAAATTTGTCACCATGACTATCTGCAGTTAATATGGCTCCATCAATAGTCATATTATCCTCCTTGTCAAGCCTCATACCTCTGCTCTTCATGTCAAACTTCAAAAAGAGAGAAAGTCACTTAAAACATGTTTATCTCTGGGTACGCAGGTTCTCTCTACCTTT
>APFE030872207.1:64416-75837 GCA_000404065.3 Pinus taeda
TCAGTTTACCTGAAACTTAGCAAGAGTCCTCACGCTGCCCCTTCAAACCATCTTCCAAATACAATGGACTCCTTCCAAAGTATAAAATCCTTTTTTTAGGTTATCGGACCCCTTCCGAAGCCTCAAATCCCTTCTGACCCACTTACTCACTCCTTCCGACCGCAATAAACCCCTTGCAGACTTCCTTAAACACTCCGCAGACCCTAGAAAGCCAGCTCGCATCACAAGATCGCAATATTCTCACCATATAAGTTATGACCCATCCGTCGTTACCCGATGCGATATCACGATATCGGCGATCGGCAATCGCAAGCATCGCATGTCCAACTAAACTACCTTCCCGTTCCCCGCCAATGCGATATTGCGATCGCATCGGAGAAGTTCATCGCATCGCCTTCAAATATGAGCACCCTACCATGTCACATCTGTACCAGGGACCCACCGCTGACGTCATCCGCCGTACTGCTGACGTCAGCAACCAAGAAACCGAAAATTCGCGTAGGAAAAGAAATTGCACTTCGAAGCTCCGGAACAAGAAAGAGAGGCAGTTTTCGATGCGCGATTAGCGCGAAGTGCTAATTGCACATCGCTACGGGAAATAGGCCATTTTGGGAAATCTTTTGATTCCTTGGCCCGTTTTGCGCCGAAAAAGCCCGAAATCGCCCGATTTTGCCAAATTAATCTGGTTTAAAGACAGCAAAGGACCAATGACAGAGATTAAAGTGTATCAGATCAAATCATCAGGGAACGAGCACGTCAAAGAGTATCAGCAGGCGGCAAAAGCCATCAATGTAGCGGCAAAGAGTATCAGCGAAAATCTTAAGCAGCGGCCCAAAGCAGGAGAACATTTAATACCTTCTAGCAAAGTCAAAGAAAGAGGGCGAAGCCACTCAAAAACCCTCAAATCATAATTATTGCACATTTAACTCGCACCAGAACAGAACTACAAATCCCGAAGCACAATTACTCCAGCAGTACCACATCGAGCCTCCAAGGGCCACATTGCACTCTTTCTTTGATTCAGTTGCCTCTAGCGCAGCCCAAAGGACTTACCTGCATTTAATTCCAGCAACACTTAGGTTTTAGAAAAGCTTTTCCAGCAGACCTATTTAGGTCAATTGTAATAAATAACTTTCTGATATTTTGCTTATATATACCACCCTGAAAGATGGAGTAAGGGGTTGGTTGGTGGGTGAGTTGAGGAAATTGCTTAATCTTTGATATCTCGACTTTTTCTTCAAGCAGAGACGCGCACTGTAACTGTCATACTTTCTATAATCAAATATTGTTGAAAGCATGGATTTTGAAACTGTTTGATGTGCTTGATTGCCCGAGGAATGATTACGGAACTCCTGTGCTTCTACATGGTTCAATAAGTGTTTCTCAACTCTGTTAATTTCCATGCTTGTTTTACCACCATTCTGCCATCTAAAGTGCAGAAAAGAATAATAGCTTAGGATTTGTTTAACTACACCTTAAGCTCAATTTCTGCATTTTTTCATGTTTTCATCAGAAATAGTTATGAACATGTATACTAAAATGATATTGTTTACGCTATTTCTTTCACATATGAATGAGAGTTTAGGAATTCTTAGCTGCTCTTAGATAACCATTCATCCACTTCTCCTCTTTTTCAATCTGATGAAATGATTCTCCTTTGCCTTTCATCTCTGATCTTCATTCCATCCTTTCAATAGATTGATAATTGTATCATGTGCGGCTATCTCGCTCCTTAATCCTCTTGTGACCAAGAAAACTCAATAGAAAGCCTTAATCCATGACTCCATGCCCAATGGTTTGAAACTTATCACACCTTACCTTGCCTCTTTGCTTGAGATTTCTACCTACCATCCAAATACAAACAAAAACCCCTGAGCTAAAAGCTAGCCTAAAATCATCAACAAAGTTGAATCATTAAGAGAGAGCCCTCTCTGATTGCAGGTGGGCTAGAACTTATAATCCAAAGATTGGTTTGTGGTTACCTCGGTCGTATCCCTCAACAGGAGCCTAGGGACAACCTGAGTGATAACATAATGGTGACTCCACTGGGGAACTCCTCAGATAAATTCATTAAACCAGTCTGTAGCCCCACAGAGGAAGAAACCGACCTGTGAAAGTTTCGGTCGACCTGTGTTGTTGCGTTTTTAGAAAAAATTCCCAAAAAATAGATTAGAAGCTGGCTCCTAAGAAGCAAACTCGTAATACACGATCAAATCCTAATCCAAATAGCCCAGCTGTTGTTGAAAATCTGAATTTAATTCCTAAGATCATTAGAAAACAAAAGCAAAAAGAAGACCAAACTGCTGCGAGTACTGAAACAGCTCAGCCAAGCAGTGTTCCAACCCCTGTCAAAATTTTATTCTGTTCAACCCCAACTTCCCCTGGTTCATCACCTCCTTCTCCTAGGAGCTCCTCTACACCTCTATCCCATACTCCTACTACCACAACTACTCCTTCTACCTCGGTTGTTCATGTCATCCCTGCTTCTTTAGTTGTTTCGCTTATCCCCATCATCATGGCTAGATATGCGCCCCTACGATTACCTGCTAATCCTGGGGCTATGCCCCAGGAATACCAGTCAAAAATCACCTATTTTGATGGCGCAACCTCCTGGACCGCCCTACAACATACAAAGAAAATGCAGGACTATTTCGAGAGTTATGAGATTGATGATGAGAGTGTAAGAATGAAGATTTTTGTCCAAAGTTTGACCGGTGATGTCAGAACTTGGTTTAGGGCACTTCCACCCAATTCTATAGTAAACCCTGAAGCCTTATACTAGGCATTCATTAACAGATGGGAGAAAAAGAAAGACCCCTTGCACATACTGTCCGAGTATGATACTATCAAAAGAGGACCTCAGGAAACTGTTCTGGATTATTGTGTAAGATTTAACAATGTTTACAATGCAATACCACAAAATTTAAGACCTCCACCTGACCTCGCGTTATACAAATTCCTAGATGGCTTTGATGTTGAGATGGCATATCAATTGAGGGAAAGAGCCCCTCAAAGCCTTGCAGAAATGCAAGATGCCACAGTGAGTGTGGAAGCAAATCTAATTGCTAAAAGAAACAGAACTAGAACTGAGAGAAGAACCACTTTCAAAGAAGAACCCTCAGCCTTCGATCAGAAGCTAGATGCTATCATCAATGGCATCCATAGGCTGGGAGACAGAGTAGACAATGTTGAGAGGAAAACTTCATGGGAGGGTCAACAGCCCAATGCCATAAGGAACCCAAACTTCAGAAAAACCCAAAACACAAATGTTGGTAGGGCCAGTCCGGACCATGATATTAGGCCTCCTTTTCAAGAAAACTATACGGAAGCATCTACATCCACTGAGCCCACAGATGGGATGCATATGAACCTGATAGATTTAGAAAACGAACAGCCAATCTTCCTCACGGAAGAAGACCGACCATACCTTGATACAAAACAATTTCACACCAAGTCGGGAGAATCCTTTGACTTTAAACAAGGATATGATACCGTTGTATATGAGGTACACAAGCAATACAAATTAAGAACAAGGACCATTGATGTTCCCCCATCTAGCAGAACAAAAGATAGCAAACAACTCAACAAAACTAAAGGAAAGATCACCAACGATCAACCAGCTGATAGCCCGGTCCCAAACCCTCATCAAGTTATTGTGGAGGATGTAACAGACACACACTCTCCTATTAATCAGCCTCTGCCCCCCTCCTATCCAAAAGAAGATCTGAATAGCATTCCCGGACATCTTCCCAAAACAGAGATACCACAAACGGTCATACACCGTGACACTGACATTCCAAAAGAAAACATAGAGAGTATGCCTGAAAAGGAGAAATTCACCACTGTCAACACCAAGAACTCATTGGAAAAACCATTCAGTTTAGAAGCAAATATTGGAAAACTTAAGATTTCCATTCCCCTCTAAGAACTGGCTAAGCATGATGTATACAGACAACAAATTCAAAGGTGCTTCAATTACCAGAAGTAAGGGATGATGTAAACGTTTTAGATGATACCTCTGAACTACTGTTCGGTCCAGAAGTTGACGGAAAAACAACATATGGACCTGTTCCACCTTTTTATGTCAGCCTGCACATACATGACAAAATACTGCATAATGCTATGTTTGACTCAGGTGCCTCACATAACCTTATGCCCAAAGCTATAATGGAAAGGTTGAACCTTGATGTCACAAGGCCATACAAAGATCTGTATTCCTTTGATTCAAGTCAGGTCAAATTTTTAGGCTTGATCAAAGACCTTTGTGTCTCTCTAGTCCAATTCCCCAACAAGACAATCTTAATGGATGTAGTAGTAGCCGACATTCCTACAAAGTATGGTATGCTTCTATCTAGATCATGGGGAGCAAAGTTGCAAGGATCCCTTCAACTCAACCTCTCTTATGCCACTATATCTATCTTTGGGAAACCAAAGAGACTATATAGAGAAACATTAATGAAGTATGTGGTAAGCAGTGAGGAAAAACCCCAAAATTTTCTGATATACTCAATCCATTCTGATATGGATTCTTTTATTTTATTTAATGATAACACCAGCCCTCCAACTGATGATAACTCATTATCGTTGGAGCAAGGAACGTACGTCAATGAGAAAACAGTTGCCAATACCCATGAAATTGTCTCAACAGCTAAGGCAACCAACAAACAGCAAGAAGAAAATCCCGAAACAGAAATTACCAATCCGCCTGGTCCTCAAACAACTGAAACTCTTAATACAAACCTCAAACAATAAGTCACATGGTATTTGGAGTTTGATGGTTCAGTTAACAAGTTAGGAGCAGGGGTTGGAGTGTGGATTTACAATACTCATGATAATCACGCACAAGGCCATGCCTATAGACTCAATTTCAGATGTACAAACAATATGGCGGAGTATGAAGCTCTTCTCTTAGGCCTTAAGTTGCTCAAAACCCTGGGAGCTACTACAGTCTCCATCCTAGGTGATTCAGACTTGATTATACAACAAATAAAGGGTAACTTTGTCGCTAATGATAGTAGAATGAGAGCTTACAGAGCCGCTGCCACCGAATTACTCAACGCCTTTAGTGAATTTAGGCTTGCCAAAATTGCACGAGACCATAATATTCATGCCCATAGCCTAGCAACCTTTGCTAGCACATGAAAGCTTCCCATTGAAGCAAATCACCATTTCACCGCTGAAATAAAACACAGACCTTCGGTCCCTAACAATGTCAAGGATCGGCAGGTATTCCAAGATCATGCCCAGATTAACAGTTTCTTAACTCTGGAGGACGAATTTTCCAACACAAACATTGACATGGATGACATGGCGGAATCACAACAGTTAGCAGAAGAAAACCATCTGACTCTAACAGCTGCAACAACTAAACAAATCCTTAGCCCAACTGTTTTCAACAATACAAACATAGGACAGCTGAAACAAATTTGTTCAGAGAAAACAACCAAGATGGAGGATGCGTTTATTGATCTGAAAGGTAATGTTCTACCTGCCGGCCTTACTCCATTGGAAGAAATGTTTGATGACAACGATGTGCCCAAAAAACCAAAGATGGAACCTTTGAATGCTGCCATAGAGGAACACAACATAGGAACAACAGAACATCCCAAAATGATTAAATTATCCAAAAATCTGCCTCCTAATCAAAAACCGAAATATGTGGATTTGTTCAAATAATTCCAAGATGTATTTGCCTGGAGTTATGAGGACTTGAAGTCCTATGATACTTCAGTAATCCAACATACCATTCCCTTAAAACCAAATCAAAAACCATTCAAACAGAAACTTAGAAGAATCAACCCCATGCTTCTTCCCTTGATTGAAAAAGAAATAAAGAGAATGTTTGAAGCAGATATCATTGCACCCATCTGATTCTCTGAATGGGTGTCTAATTTAGTTCCCACTAGAAAAAAAATAGGAGAGATAAGACTGTGTGTAGACTTGAGAAATTTAAACCAGGTCTCTCTAAAAGACCACTACACGTTGCCCAAAATGGATCATATCTTGCAAAGAGTAGTGGGTTCCTCTAGAATTTCTTTACTAGATGGATTTTTAGGATTTAACCAAATACTTGTTCACCCGGATGACTGGGACAAGACAGCTTTTACCACACCTTGGGGAACATTCAAGTACGTTAAAATGCCTTTTGGGCTGAAAAACGCTGGTGCTACCTTTCAAAGGGCAATGGATATTGCCTTTTCTAAGGAGATACATGATTTCCTCGTAGTTTACCTTGATGACCTGACCCCATTCTCCAAATCTGACCAAGAGCACCTTAAGCACTTAAGGCAAATTTTCACGACATGCAAGAAATATGACATTTCCTTGAATCCTAAGAAGTCCCTGTTTGCTCTGGAGGAAGGCAAGCTTTTAGGGCATATAATATCAAAAGATGGGATTAGAATTGACCCGGAAAGAATTCAAGCTATCCTTCAAATCCCTTATCCAAGAAACATAAAGGAACTACAAGCATTCCTTGGAAAGATCAATTTCCTGAGGAGATTTATCCCAAATCTAGCCGAACTAATAAGGCTATTGAGCAACATGTTGAAAAAGGATGCCAAGGTAAAATGGTCTTTTGAAGCCAAGCAGGCTTTTGAGAGCATGAAAACTACCGTAACTCAAACACCTGTCCTCACCAGTCCTAAATTCGACAGAGATTTTATCATTTTTTCCTTTGCATCTGAACACACTATAGTTGTTGTCCTTCTGCAAAAAGATTATCAGGGCCACGAAAAGCCAATTGCTTTCTTTAGCCGAGCTTTGAGAGACGCACCCTTGAAATTTCAGATCATGGAAAAGAAGGCTTATGCCCTGGTCAAAGCCATCAAGGATTTCAGAATTTACATCCTATACTCCCATGTGATTGCCTATGTCCCTAATGTTGTTGTAAAGGATATACTAACTCAAGAGGGACTAGAAGGAAAAAGGGGCAAGTGGATTGCCAGCATCCTTGAATATGACATTGAAATAAAGCCCACTAAGCTCATAAAAGGACAAGGGCTAGCCAAACTAATGTCCGAAACAAACTTCCAAGCATTAGACATTAATCAACTGGACGATGAACCGGAGCTGGCGACTCCAAAGATCAGTGAAACCTTCATGCAATACCCTTGGTACGCTGATATTTGCTTTGTATTGTTAAACCTGTGTGCTCCCCCAGGATTGTCCAGAACCAAGAAAAGGTTTTTAAGGATGAAATCATCAAACTTTTGTGTCATAGATGGTGCTTTATTTTGGAAAAATCATGAAGGTATTCTGCTTAAATGTTTAACTATAAATGAAACTAATAGCATCATGAAAGAATTCCATGCAGGGGACTGTGGAGGACACTTACATTAGAAATCCACGTCTGACAAGATCTTACGAGTTGGTTATTACTGGCCCTCTTTATTTGCAGATGTAAAGAAGTTTACTGCTTCATGCCACAAATTCCAAATCTTTGAAGGGAAAAGAAAACTATTGCCCTTGCCCCTTAAGCCCATTTCAACCGAGAAACCTTTTCAACAATGGGGTCTTGACTTCATTGGAGAAATCCATCCCTCTTCCTTAGGCCAGCACAAGTGGACTTTAACAGCCACTGATTTTTTCACTAAGTGGATTGAAGCCATCCCCTATAGGCAAGCCAATGACTCCACCATTCTCCAATTCCTTGAGAGCAATATCCTTTCTAGATTCGGCTGCCCTGAGAAAATTATTACTGACAATGCTGCTGCTTTCAAATCCAAAGAAATCATCAACTTTTGCCATAAATACCACATAACCTTAGGCCACTCAACAACTTACTACCCTCAAGGTAATTGCTTGGCCGAGTCTTCCAACAAAAGCCTAATCAATATCATAAAGAAACTGCTGGAAGAAAACAAAAAGAACTGGCACAAGAAGCTCACAAATGCTCTGTGGGCAGATAGACTTTCCACCAAGAAATCCATTGGTATGAGCCCTTATGAACTTGTATATGGCATGGAAGCCAAGTTCCCTTCATCTCTGGGCATACCTACTATCAAATTGTTGCAAGAAATTGAGGCTGAACCGAATGACATGCAGAGAAGAGTTAATCAAACCATCCACCTTCAGCAAACCAGAGAACAAGTCTTCAACAAAGCTCAAATACTGTAGGAAAAACTCAAGAAAATGTTTGATAAGAAGACCAAAGCAGAGGATTTATGGGTGGGCAGCAAAGTCCTAAGATGGGATTCACGAAGAGAAGACAAGGGCAAACACGCAAAATTTGATTTTCTGTGGAAAGATCCGTACATTATCAGCACTGTGCAAGGCAATAATACCTATTTTCTCAAATCTCCAGATGGCAGCACAGCTAAAGAAGGCCCGGTCAATGGCCGAATGCTAAAGCACTACAATGATCCTTTTGATTGAAAAGAGCAGGCGGTGTTTTATTTTGTACATATTTGTATATACCAGTTTCTTGATTTTTGTAAGAATCCATAATGCTGGAGCACACAGAAGAAAGTAGGGAGTGCTTTACAGTTCAACAGCAGCACAAGCGAAGGAAAGAGCTGTTACCAAGTCTAAAGGTTCAAATCAATCATACAGTCAGGAAGAAGACATTCAAAACAGAGCAATAACCGAAGAAACAAGGCAATCTCACCTGCTGTTCTTGGCTTCTCACAAGTAGAAACCATCCCCAAGTGGAGCCACTGTTAGCCTCCTGCTGCAACAGGTTACTCATTTTTCATGATTGACATTTTTACAGGCCAAATATGTCATACTTTGCATGCTGCAATGCTCCATATTTGATTAACAGTCTCCAAGCGAAGGAGGCTACTCAGAGTTCATTTAACTGCCTTCCAAATTTTGAGAAGTTATTCTGGTGTTACACAATTTTCATTTAAAGGGAGGTCCAAACAGCTTAATCTTGGTCTCCCTAGGTTTAAATCTCCTGTTTTAGAATATAGAGAATGAAAATCTGTCCAAACAGCTTAATCTTGGCAGATTCTTAGATAGGTAGAGAATCAAAGGAGCCCAACAACTTAATCTGGGCCCTCGGATGAAATAAGGGTAGTCTGTAGATAGGAAAGCATGAAAAAGAAAAATTAGAATGATGGGTTTGCAATTCTAAGTGCACCCAAACCAAAAGAAGAAACAATGTTCGGTAAGTAGGCTGGGTAGGTAGTTTTGAGGTTGTTGAATCTTGATTGCTGATCAATTCCAGGTTTCCAGGTGTCATCTTTACTCAGGACACAATCACCAGGAAGTTCTATGCAAGAAGCTCAAAAACAAGCATAACTAACTTCCTTTCTCCATCTTCCCCAATCATTAACTAATTTCCCCAAAAAAAAGGTCAATATCTGCTTGATACCTCTTAAGTTCCATCATTTTCATATCATTAGCTTTGGTGAAGATCTGCTTTGCTCAAAGATATTCCATACTCTCTCTATAAGGTTCTGTCCCCTCGTTGCAGCCTAAGATTTCCCAAACTTAGTGCTTTCTTACCATCTCCATATTAACTACTGACATTATTATTTAACTCCCTATATTTTCCCATCCCCCTACTAAAACTATGTAAATCATCCCCTATGTAAATATCCCTCCCCCTGGTTGAAAAATAACCATAAGTACCCCCGGGAATTGCTTAGTTTACCTAAAACTTAGCAAGAGTCCTCACGCTGCCCCTTCAAACCATCTTCCAAATACAATGGACTCCTTCCAAAGTATAAAATCCTTTTTTTAGGTTATCGGACCCCTTCCGAAGCCTCAAATACCTTCTGACCCACTTACTCACTCCTTCTGACCGCAATAAACCCCTTTTCGACTTCCTTAAACACTCTGCAGACCCTAGAAAGCCAGCTCGCATCGCAAGATCGCAATATTCTCACCATATAAGTTATGACCCATCCGTCATTACCCGATGCGATATCGCGATATCGGCGATCGGCAATCGCAAGCATCGCATGTCCAACTAAACTAACTTCCCGTTCCTCGCCGATGTGATATTGCGATCGCATCGGAGAAGTTCATCGCATCGCCTTCAAATATGAGCACCCTACCATGTCACATCTGTACCAGGGACCCACCGCTGACGTCATCCGCCATACTGCTGACGTCAGCAGCCAAGAAACCGAAAATTCGCGCAGGAAAAGAAATCGCACTTCGGAGCTCCGAAACAAGAAAGAGAGGCAGTTTTCGATGCGCAATTAGCGCGAAGCGCTAATCGCGCATCGCTACGGGAAATAGGCCATTTTGGGAAATCTTTAGGGAATCTTTTGACTCCTTGGCCCGTTTTGTGCCGAAAAAGCCCGAAATCGCCCGATTTTGCCAAATTAATCTGGTTTAAAGACAGCAAAGGACCAATGACAGAGATTAAAGTGTATCAGATCAAATCATCAGGGAACGAGCATGTAAAAGAGTATCAGCAGGCGGCGGAAGCCATCAATGTAGCGGAAAAGAGTATCAGCGAAAATCTTAAGCAGCGGCCCAAAGCAGGAGAACATTTAATACCTTCCAGCAAAGTCAAAGAAAGAGGGCGAAGCCACTCAAAAACCCTCAAATCATAATTATTGCACATTTAACTCACACCAGAACAGAACTACATATCCTGAAGCACAGTTACTCCAGCAGCACCGCATCGAGCCTCCAAGGGCCACATTGCACTCTTTTTTTGATTCAATTGCCTCTAGCGCAGCCCAAAGGACTTACCTGCATTTAATTTCAGCAACACTTAGGTTTTAGAAAAGCTTTTCCAGCAGACCTGTTTAGGTCAATTGTAATAAACAACTTTCTGATATTTTGCTTATATATACCACCCTGAAAGATGGAGTAACGGGTTGGTTGGTGGGTGAGTCGAGGAAATTGCTTAATCTTTGATATCTCGATTTTTTCTTCAAGCAGAGACCCGCACTGTAACTGTCATACTTTCTATAATCAAAGACTGCTGAAAGCATGGATTTCGAAACTATTTGATGTGCTTGATTGGCCGAGGAATGATTACGGAATTCCTGTGCTTCTACATGGTTCAATAAGTGTTTCTCAACTCTATTAATTTTCATGTTTATTTTACCACCGTTCCGCCAGCTAAAGTACAGAAAAGAAGAATAGCTTAGGATTTGTTAGACTACACCTTAAGCTCAATTTCTGCATTTTTTCATGTTTTCATCAGAAATAGTTATGAACATGTATACTTAAATGATCTTGTTTACGCTGTTTCTTTCACATATGAATGAGAGTTTAGGAATTCTTAGTTGCTCCTAGATAACCATTCATCCACTTCTCCTCTTTTTCAGTCTGATGAAATGATTCTCCTTTGCCTTTCATATCTTATCTTCATTCCATCCTTTCAGTAGATTGATAATTGTATCATGTGTGGCTATCTCGCTCCTTAATCCTCTCGTGACCAAGAAAACGCAATAGCAAGCCTTAATCCATGACTCCATGCCCAATGGTTTGAAACTTATCACACCTTAC